>JACEFO010001015.1:0-26181 GCA_015342445.1 Digitaria exilis
ACTGCAATATGCTGAAGTACCCGTGTGGTAAACAATCTCTAAATTGGAGCTTTGCCATTTCATGACACAGGGTGTCAGCGTAGGACTCCACGGAAAACATGACAACGAGCCTTGCGGCTTATGCATCCTGCAACTATACATAGCCTTCCCCGGGGTGATAATGACACTAAGTGTCATAGTCCTTTGCTAACTCGAACCTCTTCGCTGTCTCATATCAAATGTGCCTGAGTGAAAACATATTGAGGCTCTTGTGTGGTCTGTGTATATGTTGCAGGGAACACCCATCAATAGTGTCTCCACATCTTGAGAGCATGAATAAACCGCTGCTAACTCAAGATCGATCGTGCGCGGGGTAGTGTTGCTCATGAGGCCGAAGTGCTCGAGAAGCATAAGCAATGAACTCGTTCTCTTGCATGAGGACACAGCCGAAGTCCGGTGCCTGATGCAAATCGCAATAGACATGCATAGGGCTTGGTGCAATTCGGGCTGAGCCAAAACTGGGGCTGAAGTTTAAAATGTCTGAAATGTCTTCGCTGTTAATCGCATTTGTTCACTCATGGCTTCGCATCCGAGAGAAGATCCGGAATAAAAACGGCGATAATACCGGCTAAACCAGAAAACTCCCCGAATCTCGTGGACAGAAGTAGGTGGTTGCCAATCTAACCACTCTTGCACTTTGGTTGGATCCACGGATATACATCCTTGGAAACCGTGGTGGCCTAAGAACTTCACGCTCTCTAACCAGAATCACACTTGGGAGAACTTGGCGTAGAGCCGGTGATCTCTCAACCCTTTGAAGAACAATGCGAAGGTGCTCGGCATGCTCTTCCTCATTCTTAGAATATATAAGAATGTCCGTCAATGAAAACCACCACAAACTTGTCTAGCTCTGACATGAAGACCGAATTCATGAGGTACATGAAGTAGGCCGGGGCATTGGTGAGTCCAAAAGACATAACCAAGAATTCATAAAGTCCATAACGTGTGGAAAAAGGCAGTCTTTGGAATGTCACAAGGCCTGATTTTGATTTGGTGATAGCCAGAGCGAAGGTCAATCTTGGAGAACACTCTGGCGCCAGCTAGTTGGTCAAACAAGATGTCAATACGGGGGAGTGGGTACTTGTTCTTAATAGTTACCGCATTGAGAGGCCGGTAATCAATACACAACCTCAAGGAATGGTCCTTCTTCTTCACAAAGATAGCGGGACATCCCCAAGGTGATACACTTGGACGAATGAAACCTTTATCTAGCAAATTCTTGGAGTTGAATTTTTAATTCAGCCAATTCATTGGGCGGCATTCTATATGGTCTCTTTGATATAGGTGCTGTGCCAGGTTGAAGTTCAATCACGAATTCAATGTCTCTATCCGGCGGCATCCCAGGTAAGTCATCCGGAAATACATCGGCATACTCACATACCACCGGAATGTCCTTTAGTTGGGTTTCTACCATTGTGTAAGCGCACGCATCGACGCAAGTCCGTTGTGGCAGATATAGCACACTCGGGCCATGCGTAGGCGAGTTTATCTCAACAACTCGTTCCGCAACATCTAGGACAACCTTATGTTGAGTCATCCAATTGGCTCCTAACACAATGTCAATTCCTTCCATTCCAGCAGAATCAAATCAGTAGGAAATGTTTTACTTCCCAGCCTGATTGGAACTTTCGGGTGACTTGGTTGGATGAAAGTTTACCTCCCGTGATATCACATAAGATGATTTGGTATGTACGATTTTATCCGCATTTCACATGAAATCTTGTGCTTATAAAACTATGTGTTGCCCCGGAATCAAACAATATCACAGCAGGTTGAGTGCAGATAGGGAAAGTACCAGTCATGTCTGGGGCTCCCTCGGGTAGGTCGGCCAAGGTGGTGTAGTTGAGCCGTCCTTTCCGAACTTGCACACGCTGCTGCTGCTTGCCCTTGCCTTGCTGATTTCCCGGGCGTTGGTTTTGCTGCTTGTTCTGCGGACAATCCTTGATAAAATGATCTTTACTTCACACTTGAAGCACTGATAGCCGGCTCCAGGGCGAGCTGGCTGCTGTGCATTTTGCCTTGGTGCTTGCTGCTGCTGCGGCGGTGGAGGGAAACGAGCGCGTTAGGCTGTGGCGGCCTAGCAACCCATCCACCTCCCTGAGGTGCCCTGAACTGTCCCTGCGGTGCAGCGGGGAACCAAGCGGAACCTCTGTGGCTGCGCGCTCGACGGTCCAGCGGGAGTCTTCCTCTTCTTCTCCGCCTGTGCACCATATGGCGTCTTCCTGGGGTGATTGCAAGGTTCACGAGATCGCCGTACGGGCAGCACGGGTGGTGGCCAATGTGCCTTTAACTTGGTGTTAAGGCCACGTCGGAACCTCTCTAGCTTCTTCTCGTCGGAGTCGGCGTGATGACCCGCATAAGGGCACAGACCATTGAAGGCCTGGGCGTACTGAAGCACTGTACGGGTACCCTGGGTCAGCGCCAAAAACTCATTCAGCTTTCGCTCTACTAGACCGGCCGGAATGTGATGAGCCTTGAATGCAGCCTTGAACTCATCCCACTCAACTACATGACCCTCCTGCTGCAGGGCCAGGTAGTTCTCCCACCATAGGAGAGCTGGGCCGCGGAGCTGCTGCGCCGCGAACACTACCTTGCGGCTGGAAGTGCAAGGCGTCGCCAGGATGGTAAACTTGGACTCGATAGCTCGAATCCAGGTGTCGGCCTCCAAGGGCTCATCAGCTCGTGAGAAAATCGGTGGGTGCGCTGCCAGAAAATCCTCATATCTGGCCACCTGAGGCTGAGGGGCCCGTTGACCTCCCTGCTGAAGCATCTGCTGCTGCATCATCTGTTGCTGATGCTGCAGGTTCCGGAGAATCTCCGTTTGCGTGGCATACAGCTGCTGCCACGTCGGAGGTTGCTGCGGTGGAGGAGGTGGCGGTGGCTGTTGCTGCCCCTCTGGCCCCTGCTGGTTAGCGTTGGAGCCACTAGCGTCGTGACCGCTGCGGGTGATTGCCATCTGCAGTAGGGACTTGTATTAGCCATATTCCATAAGCTTGCATAATGAATGACAAGATAGAACGTGACAATATATTAAGTGTACTGCGCAGAATGACAAATCAGCACGCAGTTCGGGAGAAAAATCATATCTCCCAACAGGAAACAAGTCAAATGCTCCCATTCGGTCAGTAGCTCGGAAATTTTATGCTCTACAACTTTCATGTTGGGCTCGGAATCAAATTCGGACTGGAACTAAGCCGAAAAATTCAATGTTTAGCTCTCTGCATTTGCTGTTTTCAGCAGGCCGAGCTATAGTGTTTTGGTTGCCATTTTATTTCGCTTAACCAATGGGGTTGCAATTTGGTGATCATTTTGTTTGACAAATTCCAAACAACTTTGTAGTTCACATCACAGCCCAGAAATGAATGGAAAACCCATCAATAATTAAAACAAGGTCAGCTGCAGAATGTTTTCAACACAGCTATTACACTTCATCAAGTTTTACACCACAACCACACCATTAATTTACATTGCCACCAAAAGGTAAAGAGGGGGAGCTCAACTCCATCTAGCCTATTACAAGACGAAGCCAAAACTTAGGCCTAGCGCAGGAGTACTTGCTACTACCACTCTAAAAATCATCCAGGTTGTTAGCGGTAGCCTCGCTGCCCATAGGTGAAGGTGGAGCTGGAAGGGACGGCATGTTATCCTCGGTGTCCATGTCGGAATCGGGGGCCTCTCCTTCACCATTCCCTCCTTCTTGCTCAAGAAGGTGCTGAGCGTCATGGGCGGCAAGCATAGCATTTGCATGCTCCAAGGTACCATGTACCTCCTCAAGCTCATCTCTAGTTTGTGCTAAATCATTCTGGGTGTGTTGTGTGCAATCTGGAGGTCATTCATTGCCTCTCCAAGTCAGCAATCATGGCATCTCTAGTGGTCACCTCAATGGACAAAGAGGTCCTCTCAACCCCTATGTCACGGGCGTGAGCGGACATGTCCATAGCAATGTTGAGCATCTCGCTCTGCGGACCGTCCAAGAAGTGCCTGCAAACGGTGATACGCCCGTATCCACCTCATCATCAAAGCGGCTGCTGCGACGGGGTTCTCCGCCATCCTCAAAGGAGAGCTAAGGTAGCGCCTCATCCAGTGGGGATCATCCGGCTGAGTTGGTGGAAACAGCCCAAGCAACTGGTGCTCTACCAAGCTCTGGTTCTGAGCACAAAAAGAACTGATGCCATTCAAGGCCAGCTAGCTCACAAGTCGTCTCCATGTGTGTCCATGAACTTCCACCGTCCAGGTGGGGAACTAGGACACGGCGGGGTGACGGTGTACCACCAAACGCACACGGAACGAGTCACACCACGGTCTCGGATGAGGATTCTCTCATATTGTGGCGGTGTAGGGTAGCCAAGTGCCTGTAGAACGACCACAAGATGCTAGGAAGCCTTCCCATCCCAAGCAATCAGAGAAAGACACGTCGTTGGGGTAGCTAGCCAGGTCAGCGAGGGCGTCCATCTGAACCAAAAGGAAAAAGGGGCAAGGGTGAGCACCGGGTAGCGCCAAAGAATAAGAACAGATTCTGTGCAGGGTGGTAAAATTACAAAACTAGAAATCTACAAGCTCAAAAATTCCCAAATTTGGCCAGAACATTTTTAAGTAATTCCTAACAAGTTTCATGTTGGAGGTTCGAGCAGAACTGTCGTTAAGATGGTGTAAAACTTAAATTTTTATCTCACTGTCCCCAGAATTCCCAAATTCCAGCAGACAGGGGGTTACCATTTTTTGCATAACTCCAATTTTACTGAACCATTTTCGTTGAAATTTCTCCAGCATTTACTTCATAATATTTATGACAACTTTCGTGTTGAACACTTTTTCGTTCGACAACGTTTTCAGTTTCGAATTAAGGGTGCAAACAGATTGTTCTCAGCAGGATTTTCGGGTTGTGATTTCAATTTCTTTGACAGCGGTTCGATTTGGTCATGTGTTAAAAGTCGATATTAATTCAGCGAGATGCAATGCATGAGCGGCCTATTCGTTCTCGCCAACACACATGCCAATAAACTTTTGGCTTACGAAGTTAGTGCCGGTGGCTAGGCAAATCCGTCTCTCCTTATATTAACTAGCCGAACTTTCTAACCGTTGAGCCATACGGAATCGCGGTTAGTGTACCTGCAGAAAATTCCATTCCAGAGCATGTATAATCACCTTTCGTGCCAGCACTCACGAAAGCGTCTCCATACATTACCACCCACTATAGAGGTGGCACCCGAACGTTTAACATTGAACGGGCAATGTTCATATGTCACCAAAGCAACATATTGACAGTTTCATACGCTACTGAAATAGCGTATTGACTTTGTGCCGCCATCATATTGCATATGATGCCGTGGTACGCTACAGCAATCGCCGTACCTTGCGCCCACCATCCTATTCTATTTTCATACGCCATCACAGCGTATTGACTATGTGCCGCCACTATATTTTCATATAGTGCCGTGGTACGTTACAGCAATCGCCGTACCTTGCGCCCACCATTGCGTAAAGTAAATGACAGAATGAAATGTGCTGGAAGTCAGTATAAATACTATTTGCCACTATCATATCATGATCCCTTAACCCACATAGGCTTCACGTTCTAGGTAACATCCTTAACGGTCCTAACAACAATCTTCCACCGAAAAGCACGGCGGAAGTACGAGTTGGCAAATTTTATTCCAAAATATTTATTTAAGGTTTGTTGGTCTCTCCGGTGCGCTGTTTCGGCTCTGATGCCAGCTGTGGCGGACCCACTCCGAAATTATTCCAAGTTAAGTACCTTGGGACCACTAATCACGTAGTCAGGCACTTAATCCGGAATAAGCTGGAGCGCCGTCGGATTAAACCCGATTAAACCACGTACTTTCTCGATCGAAACAACAGCACGCCCACACGAAGTGAGTTCCAGAGATTACAACATTCCACAAATTAACTTACACAAATAGGTATCACAAGTTATTACAAACCAAGTTTGAAATGAAATCAGAGTATCAAAGTCTTGCAGCGGAAATAAAATAGTTCATTGCAGCGGAAGAAAATAATCTAACGACGATACAAATAACTCCGTGCTGAAGCCTGCCACGAAGCTACTCCTCCCGATCCTCGGCAGAGGACGGAACCCATTCGATGTGCCAGCCAGGTGGAACCTGGGCAGGCCAAGACAAAGCATCGACATCCAACGGTGTACCTGTAAATCAATGCCACAAGCAAGGCTGAGTATACTAATACTCAGCAAGGCTTACCCGTCGGGTGAAATCTATATCACCGACATCTAGACAATGAGAGGCTTTTGGCTGGTGGGTTTGTTTGCCAAAAAGCAACTAAAGGTAGATCCTTGCTTTCAAGTTTTAGCATCATATTCTAGTACATTTAACCATTCTAGATTAGCATCCTCTCTAAGCATACAAGTGGTGCAATACAATTTAATTCATAGAACAAGTTTATAAATCTCAAAGTTTCACTTGTTACTCAATGTAGCCAGGCGGTCAAGCAGTCTCATTAACCGCGAGAAGCGGACAGTTCGAACCGAATTTTGCTACCTGGCCAGGGGAAACCCAACACACACGGATACTCTGCTTGCTATAAAAGGTACAAGCATTTCCCAACCTTTCCCATCGATCCACAATTCGGAACCGGGTCCATTTCCTTAGGATAAAGGTTACTGCTTCACTCACAGTCTCACGCATACATCCACAAGTGTACGGCAGGGGAAACAAAGTTTCCAAGGAGAGATGGCTATCGGCCCTAGCTGCTTCAATCTGGTACCGGGCTTACCGATCCCCATACATCGGCATGCATGTGGTACGTTCAAAAACTTGACAGCTCTTTCCACACATTTCGACCTTAATCAATTATCATACACGGACGGGAGATCTACATCTATCATCCCGCCCGTCAATCCTTATGATTCCAACATAAGTAAAGACAAGCAATTCCTATGTCTCGCGAGTGACAGGAAATCACTCGACTTGTAACGGACCTAAAGCAATGCCCTATCGATCCTTTCATACTAGTATTGCAAGTCATAGGTACTAAAAATGTGCAGCTAAGGTATTAAATCAACTCCTTGAACGTAAATGCACAAACATAGAGAATTCAAAGTGCATAATTTGGTAAAGTTAGGTTATGCTCCGGGGCTTGCCTTCTTGCTCGGACTAGGGGTTAGCCTCCGGGTTGGTCGATCCTGCACCGGCACCTTCCTCCGGGACTTCTTCCTCGTCTGCGGGAATGAGGTGGTAGTTGCCGTCCGGGATGGCGCCTTCTACATGAGATGCATAACTTAGGGTGGCTGTTCTGGAATTTCAGATTCCATTTATTTTATTCTAACTAACTACAAAAAGGTTTATTCTTTTATATAAATCGATTTCCATCTAGATTACTTCGCATTTTTGTTTCTCCTTTTCTGCTCATCATTTTATCTATAAACTTTATGACAGCTACTGGAGTATAAGAGTTAAGCTCACTCCAAAATTTAGCTAAATCTGAGCTACACATAATTATTAAAATTAATTCAATCTGCTTCCTGCAGAAATGAAATAAATTCATATAAAATTGGAAATACATCCAATTCAGGAAATCTTCCTACCAAAGCTAGTCATAAGTACAAGGAGGGCTCTGGCCAAGTGGTGGCTCAAAATAACCCTTGGGTAGTCCTCAATAAATTCCTATCAAAAAACACATATTTATTTATTTGCTAGCCTAAACAGAGCAAAAATTAAGTTTTTCATTTTTCACAGGTGTGCTAACAAGTTTTTAGTCCTCTGGAGCAAAATGGTGATTTTTCACTGCACAGATTATTTTTAAAGATTTCTGCACTGCAAAAAGACAGAAAACACATTTTAATTTATAACTGGAGCTACAGTTCATATTTTTAGGTCCCCTTTGGACACAAGCTGTCCAAAGTCACTACACACAACATATCCAAAGCTCAACCCTAGCGGAGCTCTGGATTTGAAATGGTGCACTACTTTCCATTTTCATAGTTTGAATTTTAGCTCAAAAACAGTTCATCAAAGTATAAACATGTCTAATAGAGATTGTAGTTTAGACTCTCACGAATCCATAGAGTATTTTTGTGCATTTTTCTGATTTTTTTACGATTTTTAATGGATTTACAAGATTCGGGAAAAACAAATCTAGTTTTAGGAATCTATTTTCGCAGGGAACCCTAGAACTTTCAAAACTTCGCGAACGAGTCCCTGAACTTTTGCGCAGAGACCCCTAGACAAACGAAGACGATGAAGGAAGGCCCTCGGCTCTCGCCGGAGTTGCGCCGGCCAAACGGCGGCGAACTAGGCTCGGGGAAGTGGGGGAAAAGCTTCTTGGGCTCACCACGAGTCGTTTGGGGACGGTTTGGAGGCCGGGGATGGTCGGAGTTTCGCCGGCGACGAGGTGGTGGCGGCGCGGCCGCCGCGGCTTCTACGCCGGTGAGCTCGGGGTCGTTCGCCGAGGTTCGAGGGGTCCTAGAGCACCAGTGGAGCTCGAGGAAGCCAATGGCGTGCTCGGTTGACCTCGGGGACGGCTCGGAGTAGGGGCTCGACGTGCGGGTGCTCCGGTGGCCGAAAATCGCGATTTGGGGGAATTCACGAATTCTCGCCGGAGAAGGGACAATAGCTTGGGGAAATGGGGGAAAATGGAGCTGGAGTAGAGGGCTAGCTTTGTGCGGACGAACATGGGAATGGTGGAGTGTGGAGGGTGAATTTCTCGGAGAAGCTCGGCTCGGTTCGCGCGGCGCGACGAAGAAGAAGACCGAGTGAGCGCGGGGAAGTGGAAATGGCCAAGTGAGCGAGTGAGAGGAGGGGTGTGAGTGCGCGGTGGAGTGATTGAGCACGCAAGGGAGGCACTGTGCGGCCTCAGGAGCGTGCGAGCGCGTGGGTGGCTGTCGCGGTCGCCATTGATGGCGCGGCGACCTCGAACAAGCGCACACGCGCGGTTCGGCGTCAAAGATCATCGCGTGATGAAGTGGAGATCCTCAGCAGAGGCTTTGGCGCGACGCGAATGGACTCTACCGCCTGCAGTGCGCTCGGCGCGGCGCGAGCGCGCGTGCGGCCACGGCGGCGCGCGACCGTATGATGGCGCTCCGCGGCGCGAGGCGAGGCGAGGCGACAGCGGCGAAGTGATGGCTCGGGAGTGGCCGGACAAAGCTAGGCGACAAGCGCCAGCGTTCGCCGCGGCTTGGCCAGCTCAGCGCCGCCTGCGCCGCTCGCCGGCCACGTGGCGGCCGAGCTCCGGCCAGCGCAGCGCGCGCCAGGGCACTGTAGCATGCCCGTGGAGCTCCGATTTCCAAATTCGAATTTTCTCCAAAAATTCGAACTGAACTTCAAAACGGGTAAAATTAAAAGTTGGGGTCTGAGGTGTGGGACACAACTTTCGAGCTTGGACCAGGCACTTCGACCAGGCGCTACGGCGCTTCGAGCTTGAACCGCAAGCTCGAGCTTGCCGAGCCTCGAATGGTCGGAAACGCCACTCGAGGGTGAGTGCCCCCCTCGAGCTTGGCTGCGAAGCCTCGAGCGTGACGGAACGTCGCTCGAGGGTAAGTGCCCCCTCGAGCTTGGCTGCGGAGCCTCGAGCGTGACGGAACGTCGCTCGAGGGTAAGTGCCCCTCGAGCTTGGCTGCGGAGCCTCGAGCGTGACGGAACGTCGCTCGAGGGTAAGTGCCCCCTCGAATCGTGACGGAAACTACTGGCTAGGCTCGATCGTGACGGACATAGCTCGATCGTCACGGACATAGCTCGATCGTCACGGACAATACTGACTAGGCCTCGATCGTCACGGACATAGCTCGATCGTCACGGACAATACTGACTAGGCTCGATCGTCACGGACATAGCTCGATCGTGACGGACATCCCCGCTCGAGGGTTATCGAGCGAACGAACGCCGTGGCGAGGTTGTCGCGAAGGGCTGTAGGTGATGACAACTACTCTTTTGGTCCGAGATTTTTAAGTTCAGCACCCAAGTCTTGAGATTCAGTTGGGTGTCCAAACAACCCTTGTTTCTGAATTAAAAAATTGAATTTTGGATGGATTTTTTTTTGAATTTCAACCCATAATTCCCTGTTGCGTTGATTTAATTGCACTTTTTAAGTCTTTTGACATCAGAGATGTCACAGTCCGTGAGGTGTGGATTTTATGTTTTTACGATGGTGATTGTGTACACATATAAAACAATACAACCCTTTATCTCTAAGCAAGTGCCTTAGTTTAGAAATTTTAAAGCTTCACATGCTTATTTAAATAACTATCAAAAGTGACCTATTTCTTTTTATAAAACTCAATCTACTCTAGTTCCTTCTAATTTTTGTTTCTCTGTTTCTGTTCATCCTTTTTATCCACAAACTTTATGGCAGCTACTAGAGCATAAGAGCTAGGCTCACTCCAAAATTTAGCTAAAACCGAGCCATATAGAATTATTAAAAATAGTTCAAGTTGCGGCTCAAAGAAACAAGATTAATTCATATAAAATTAAAACTACTCCCAAATCAGGAGATTTCTGTACTAGAGCTAGTCATGAGTAAAAGGAAGGCTCTGGCCAAGTGATGGCTAAAAATAACACTTGGACAGCCCTCAATAAATTCCTACCTAAAAACCAACATCTATTTATTTAGTGTTCCAAACAGAGCCTAAATCAAGTTTAGCATTTTTCCAACATGTGTCAACATATTTCTAGACCTCTGGTGAAAGATGGTGATTTTTGGCTGCATGCATTATTTTTAGTAAATGTAGAACCGAAATAGAACAGGAATCACAAAATATTTCATAACTTGAGTTTCATGCAATATTTTTAGGTCTCCTTTGGACACAAGGCTTCTACAGTCCATACAAGCAACATATTCCAAGCTCGGCTACAGAGGAGGGCAAGATTTGAAATGGTGCACAAAACTCCAAAATCACAGTTTGAATTTTAATTCAAAAACTATCCCTCAAAAGTATATACATGCAAAAAGCATTTTTCTGATTTTTCTATGATTTTTAGTGGATTTTATAAGATCTCAGCAAAATAGATCTAGGTTAAGAATCTTTTTACGCCGGGGGCCCTAGATCTTTTGAAACCTTCGTCAAACAAGTCCCTGGAATTTGCGCAGAGGACCCTAGAACTAAAAAGGGGAACGCGAAAGGGTCCCTGGGCTCACCGGCGTCCGAACTCCGGCGAGGAGACGGCGAACCAGCGCGGGGGAAGTGGGGGAAAACGACGAGGGGCTCACCGCGAGTCGGTTGGGGTAGGTCTCGTGGTCGGAGGTGAAGCGGCGCGGCTCGTCGACGGTTAGCGGCGGAGCGGCTTGCTCCGGCGACATCGATAGCCGTCTGCGGTGGTCGAGGCGAGGCGCGGAGAGGCGTGTGAGCTTCACCAGATGATGGCGGAGCTTGTCGTGGAGCTTGGCAGAGACGGGGATGGCCGGAGTATGGAGCTCGATGTGGAGGTGGGTTCACGGCGGAAATGGCGAGCGAAGGGGGGAACTCTGAATTCCCGGTGTGTGCGGCTCGATTCGAGCTGGAAGGGTTCGAGCGGCTAGCTAGGTGAATGAGTGAGCTTCACGTGCGGGGGATTGGGAAATCGTGGAGGGGAACGCGGTTGATTTTGGTTTGCGGCGAGGGAGTTCAAGTCTCGGCTCACAGCGGGCCGGAGGTTTGAAGACGCAGTGCGCGAGCACGAGGAGGGCAAGAATGGCTGAGTGTTGGCTGAGAGAGGGTGTTGAGGCTGCTCGGTGGAGTGTTTGGGCGGGCTAGAGGGCCCGAGCTGCCTCGGGAGCGTGCGTACGGCGCTCGGGCCGTCGGAGTCGCCATTGATGGCTCTGACAGCTCGGGCAGGGCGCGAGCACGGGTTGGGGAGGAAAGATCATGGCGTGGGCGACGGGGGATCCTCCACAGTAGTCCTTGGCGCGTAGTGGAAGGAATCCGGCCGCGGGACGGCGCAGCTCGACGCGCGCGCTCGGGCCGAGAGCGGAGCTCCGCCGCCATGATGGCCTGCCCGCGTGGCGAGGCTCGCCCAGGCGCTGTAGCGCGGACGTGACTCGGCGGTGGCGCTGGCATGCCTGCGGGGGTGAGAGGAGCGGTGCCGCGGCTTTGGCCGACCTGTCCACGGTCGCCGTCGCTCGCCGGCCACGTGGCGGCCACTGCCGGCCTCGGGCAGAGCTGGCCGAGCGGCCAGCCGGAGCGCCCGTGGAGCTCCTCTATTCAAACGTAAAAGTGCAAACATAAAAGTTGGAGTTTGAAATTTGGACAAACACTTTCCTCTTCGGGTGAACCTGAAATCCGAATTTTTCAAGCTCAAACAACCCATAATGGAAAAGGTGCTCTGCGGGGTTTTAGAGTTTTTGAGGGGCTTAACTGGCAAAAACTTGGAAAAGTTCCCAACAATGGACTAGACTTTATTTGTGATGAACAACACTTTATTTTCGGGATTCTCAAGTTTAGTACACAATTTTGAGATCTCGTCTAGGTGTCAATTGGCCTATTGAAAAATTCAATTTCGAATTTTTGATCCATTTAAGTGTGCTTCAACCAAAGCTGCCCCCTTTACCCTGTTTGCAGTGTCTTTTTAAGGTCTTAAACATCTTAGGATGTTACAGCCTACCCCCCTTAAAAGGAATCTCGCCCCGAAGTTTGATTTTGCTTAAAAACATGGTAGGGAAAGGGTACCTTGGTCTTAGGACGGATGTCGGGGAAGTTCTTTTTAAGGTAGTCTTCGGTTTCCCATGTGGGCTTCATCCTCGGAGTGATGACTCCATTGAATTTTTTACATTTTAACTTCCCTACTTCGCGTCTTTCTCTCCTTCTCATCTAGGATCTTGATTGGGTGTCTTCATAAGAAAGATCCGCCTCAACCGAGAGTTCTTCTTGCTCAACAACATTCGGTCCGGAACACGAAAACATTTCTTGAGCTGGGAGACATGGAAGACGTTGTGCACGGCGGAGAGCTTCTCAGGAAGTCTCACACGATACGCAACCAGTCCACATTGTTGAGTGATTTCATATGGACCAACATAGTGAGGTGCAAGTTTCCCTTTCAACCCAAACCTCTGCACACCCTTGACCGGGGAGACCTTGAGATACACATGATCGCCGACTTCGAACTGAAGGGGTTTCCTCCTCTGGTCGAAGTAACTCATCTGTCGAGATTGTGCGGCTCTCAAGTTTTCCCGGATAACCCTAACCTTTTCCTCTGCCTCTTTTACAAGGTCAGGACCATACGTGTATCTCTCGCCTGCCTGGGACCAACACACAACGGTGTCCGACATCACCTACCATACAAAGCTTCAAAAGGTGCCATTTTGAGACTGGCTTGGTAGCTGTTGTTATAAGAGAATAAATGCTCCTGAGGGGTCCTGGGAAGTCCAACAATAAAATCCATGCTTATATCTTCCCACTTCCATGAGGGAATAGGTAGAGGCTGAAGAGTGCCTGCTACCTTCAAGTGGCTAGCCTTTACCCGCTAACACATATCACATTCTGACACATATTGGGCAATTTTCCGCTTCATCCTAGTCCACCAAAAGTTTTGTTTAAGGTCTTGGTACATTTTGGTGCTACCGGGGTGGATGGAAAATTTTGAAAGATGAGCTTCATCCATGATTTTCCTTCGGAGTTCGGCGCTCTTGGGCACCACCATCCGATGTCCAAACCACATCACTCCCTGCCCATCTACCCGAAAGCATTTATATTTTTCCTTGACCTTTTCCTTTGCCAACTTTCTTTTGAGGATTTTAATCTTTGCATCATTTAATTGGGCTACAACAATCTGATCATGCAAGGTTGGTTCAACAGAGATATGGTTGAAATACCCACGAGGAACAATCTCCAAGTTGAGCTTTGCCATTTCATGGCACAAAGTATCGGCATAGGACTCCACAGAAAGGCAGTGACAGCGTGCTTTGTGGCTTAGTGCATCCACAACCACATTAGCCTTCCCGGGTGATAATGCACACTAAGATCATAGTCCTTTGCCAACTCCAACCATCTTCGCTGTCTCATATTTAAATGTGCCTGAGTGAAGACATATTTGAGGCTCTTGTGATCGGTGTATATATTGCATGGAACACCCATCAGGTAGTGTCTCCAAATCTTGAGAGCATGAGTAACTGCTGTCAATTCAAGATCATGTGTAGGGTAATTTTGCTCATGTGGACGGAGTGCTCGGGAAGCATAAACAATGACCGGTTCTCTTGCATAAGGACACAACCGAGCCCGGTGCCTGAAGCATCACAATAAACATCATATGGCTTGGTGCTGTTGGGTTGAGCTAAGACTGGGGCCGAAGTCAAGTGTTTTCTTAAAGTATGGAAGGCTTCTTCACATTTGTCACTCCACTCAAATTTGACCCCCTTCTTTAAGAGTTCGGTCATGGGTTTAGCAATTTGAGAGAAAATCCGGAATGAAGCGGCGATAGTAACCAGCTAGACCCAGAAAACTCTGAATTTCATGGACAGAGGTGGGTGGCTGCCAATCCATCACCTCTTGCACCTTGGTCGGATCCACGGAGATACCATCCTTGGAAACCGTATGACCCAAGAATTTCACGCTTTCAAGCCAGAATTCACATTTGGAGAACTTGGCATAAAGCTGATGGTCTCTCAATCTCTGGAGGACAATGCGAAGGTGCTCGGCATGCTCTTCCTCATTCTTAGAATATATGAGGATGTCATCAATAAAGACCACTACGAACTTGTCAAGCTCGGACATGAAAACCGGATTCATGAGATACATGAAGTCGGCTGGGGCATTCGTGAGTCCAAAAGACATGACCAAGAGTTCATAGAGTCCATAGCGGGTGCAGAAGGCGGTCTTAGGAATGTCACAAGGACGAATCTTTATTTGGTGATAGCCAGAGCGAAGGTCAATCTTAGAGAATACTCTGGCGCCAGCTAGTTGATCAAAAAGGACATCAATGCGGGGAAGTGGATACTTGTTTTTAATGGTCACCGCATTGAGAGGCCGGTAGTCAATACACAACCTCAAAGAATGATCCTTCTTCTTCACAAAGATGGCCGGACAACCCCAGGGTGACACACTAGGACGGATGAAACCCTTGTCTAGCAGTTCTTGGAGTTGAATTTTTAATTCAGCCAATTCACCGGGTGGCATTCTATAGGGTCTCCTTGATATAGGTGCTGTGCCAGGTTGAAGTTCAATTACAAATTCAATATCCCTGTCCGGCGGCATCCCAGGTAAGTCATCCGGAAAAACATCGGCATACTCACATACCACCGGAATATCTTCTAGTGGTGTTCCTACCATAGTGTAGGGCACAAGCATTGGCGCATTATCGGTGTGGCAAATAAAGTGCACTAGACCCATGTGTAGGCGAGTTTATTTCCACAACCCTTTCGGCAACATCTAGCACAACTTTATGTTGAGTCATCCAATTTGCCTCCAAAACAATATCAATTCCTTCCAATCAAAGCAGAATTAGATCAGTAGGAAAAACTTTACTACCCAGCCTGATTGGTACTTTTCGAGTGACTTGGTTGGATGCTATTTTACCTCCCGCTGTTGATATCACATATGCTGATTTGGTGTGATATGATTTTAACCCACATTTTGCATTAGACCTTGTGCTTATAAAACTATGTGTTGCCCCGGAATCAAACAATATCACAGCAGGTTGATTGTGGATAGGGAAGGTACCAGTCATATCCGGTGCTCCCTCAGGTAGGTCAGCCAGGGTGGTATAGTTGAGCCTTCCCTGCCTGACTTGGACTCGTTGCTGCTTGCCCTTGTTCTGCTGATTCCAGCGTCCTCCCTGAGGCACCCTTGGCTGCCCCTGTGGTGCAGCCGGGGGAACCAAGCGGAACCTCTGAGGTTGCCCACCCGAAGGTCCAGCGGGAGCCTTCCTTTTCTTTTCGGCCTTGTGGACCATGTTGGCATCTTCTTGGGCGATGGCGATGTTCACGAGTTCACCATAAGTGGCAACCCGTGTGGTGGTTAGCTGGGCCTTGAGCTTGGCGTTGAGGCCACGACGGAACCTCTCCTTCTTCTTGTCATCAGAGTCAGCATGATGTCCCGCATAAGGACACAGGCCATTGAAGGCCTGTGCGTACTGAAGCACAGTGTGGGTACCCTGAGTCAGCGCCAGGAACTTATTCAACTTCCTTTCCACCAATTCAGCAGGGATATGGTGGGCTTTGAAGGCAGTCTTGAACTCCTACCACTCGATGACATGGTTCTCCTCCTAGAGAGCCAGATAATTCTCCCACCACAGGAGAGCTGTGCCGCGGAGCTGCTGTGCCACAAAGACCACCTTGTGGTTTGGAGTGCAAGGCGTGGCCAGTATGGAGAACTTGGATTCGATGGCCCGAATCGATGCATCAGCCTCCATAGGCTCCTCGGCTCTGGAGAAAATCGGAGGGTGGGTGGCCAGGAAGTCCTCGTACCGTGCCACTTGAGGTGGAGGGGCACGATGACCGCCTTGCTGCCGCATCTGCTGCTGCATCATCTGTTGCTGATGCTGCAGATTACGGAGGATCTCCGTCTGAGTGGCATACAGCTGCTGCCACGTTGGGGGTTGTTGCGGTGGCGGAGGTGGTGGCGGCTGCTGCCCTTCCGGCCCTTGCTGGTTAGCGTTGGACCCGCTAGCATCGTGACCGCTGCGAGTGATAGCCATCTGCAGTAGGTACTTGTATTAGCCACAATCCATAAGCTTGCATAATTGAATGACAAGATAGAACGTGGCAATGTAATGAAGTTTACTACGTAAGGATAACATATCAACAAGCAGTTTTGGAAAAAGGTTCATATCCTCCAATAGAAGTCGAGTTAGACACTCCAATTCGGTCAGTAGCTGGAAAATTTTGTACTGTACAACTTTCGTGTTGGGCTCGGGGACCAAAATCAAGCTAGAACTAGACCGAAAAAATCAGATTCCCGTTCTCTGTTTTTGCTGTTTTTCAGAAGGCCGAACTGTAGTGTTTTGGTTGCCATTTTTATTTCGCTTAACGAATGGAGTTGAATTTTGGTGAGCGTTTTGTTTGACAAATTTCAGACAACTTTGTATTTCAAGTCATAGCCCAGAAATGAAAGGAACACAGGCCAATAAATTAAACAAGAGTGGCGGCAGAAAGTTTTCAGCACAACATTACAACCAACCACAAGTCCTGGGGCACAAACATCCCATACCAACTGGATTACATTGTTCAATTGCTTAAACGAAACTCAATTCCAACTAGCCTATTACATCATGAAACCAAAATTTAGGCTACGCGGAGGAGTAACTTGCTACCAAGCGTCTAGAAGTCGTCTAGGTTGTTAGCGGTAGCCTCGCTGCCCAAAGGAGACGGCGGAGTGGGAAGGGGTGGCATGTCATCCTCGGTATCCATGTTTGAATCAGGGGGCTTCTCCTTCATTCTCTCCCTCCTCATTGAGAAGGTGCTGAGCATCGTGTCCTGCTGGCATAGCATTGGCATGCTCCAAGTCGGCCTGCACATTCTCTAGCTCGTCCCTCACTTGAGCCAGCTCATTGTTGGCATTATTGTGAACTATGTGGAGGTCGGTCAGCTGCCTCTCCAAGTCAGCAATCATGGCATCCCTAGTGCTCACCTATATGAACAAAAAGGTTCCCTCAATCCTAAGGTCACGGGCACGGGCAGACATGTCAATGGCAAGGTTAAGTGCTTCATTTTGTGCCCGCCCCAGTAGTGTCTGCAGCCGGTGATAAGCCCTCATCCATCTCATCAAGAGTGCGGCTGCAGCAACGGGGTTCTCTGCCACCCTCAAAGGTGAGCTGAGATATCGCCTCAACCAATGAGCATCGTCAGGCTGGGCCGCGGGAGACAGTCCAAGAAGCTGGTGCTCCACCAGGTCCTGGTTCTGGGCACAGAAAGAGCTGATGCCGTTGAGAGCAGCCAACTCACAAGTGGTCTCCATATGGTGTCCATAGACTTCCACACTCCATGTGGGCAAGCTTGGACACGGTGGGTGGTGGTACACCACCAAACGCACTCTGGATCGTGTCACACCACGGTCACGGAGGACGGTTCTCTCATACTGCGGCGGGGTGGGGTAGTCAAGTGCCTGCAACACGGACCAAAGGATGCTAGGGAAACCCTCCCATCCAACGAAGTCTAAGAAGGAGACGTCATTGGGGTACCTAGCCAGGTCAGCATGGCCATCCATCTGAACAAAAAGGTCAAGTGTGAGAACCGGTTAGCGCAAAGAAATAAAAACAAATTCTGGACAGTGTAGTAAAAAATTATAAAACTCAAAATCTACAAACCCAGAAGTTCCCAAACTTGGCCAGAACGTTGTTTAGGTAATTTCAAACAAGTTTCATGTTGAAAGGTTTGAACGGAAACAGTCGCTAAGAAGGTGCAAAAATTCAATTCCTCTCTCACTGTTTCCAGGAAATTCCAGCAGACAGGGGGTTACAATTTTAAGCATAACTCCTCATTTACTGAACAAAATTTGTTGAAATTTCTACAACACGAACTAGACAACATTTGTGACATATTGCATATTGGGCACTTTTTCTTTTGATGGTTTTCAGGCTCGAAAAGACAGTGGAAGTAGATATGTTTTCAGTAGAGTTTCAGCATAGTTTCCGGTTATCGTTCAATTTGTAACGGGTAGCTCAAGGTCATTCAACATGATTTACTTGAGTTTCAGTGAATTGCAATGCATGAGCGACCTATTCGTTCTCACCAACACACATGCCAATAACTTTGGCTTACAAAATCAGTGCCGGTGGCTAGGCAATATTCGTCTCTCCCTATATTAGCTAGCCGAACTTTTCTAACCGTTCAACTTACGGAATCGTGGTTAGCGTACCTGCAGAAAATTCCATTCCAGAGCATTATAATGAACCTCCCGTGCCAGCACTCACGGAAGCGTCCCCATTCATTACCACCCACTATAGTGGTGGCACCCGAACGTTCAACATTGAACGGGCAATGCTTCATATGTTACCGAGGCAACATATTGACAATTTCATACGCTCATTAAATAGCGTATTGACTATGTGCCGCCACTATATTTTCAAATAGTGTCGTGGTACGTTACAGCAATCGCCGTACCTTGCGCCCACCATTGCGAAAAGTAAAGGACAAAATGGAAATGTGCTGGGAGTCAGTATAATATAATTAGCCACCTATCATACCGTGATCCCTTAACCCACATAGGCTTCACGTTCTATACATAATCCTTAGCGGTCCTATGAATAGCATTCCATGGCAAGAGCGCGGCGGAAGCAAGGGTTGGCATATTTTATTTCAAAGTTGTTTATTAAGGGTCTGTTGCTCTCTCAGGTGTGGCGGACCACTCCGAAATTATTCCAAGTTAAGTACCCCGGGACCACTAATCGAGTAGTCAGGCACTTAATCCGGAATAAGCTGGAGCGCCGTCGGATTAAACCCGATTAACCACGTTCTTTTCTCGATCGAAACAACAGCACGCCCACACGAAGGTGAGTTCCAGAGATTACAACATTCCACAATTTAACATACATAAAGGGTAACATAGAGTTATTACAAACCGAGTTTGAAATTAAATCAGAGTACAAAAGTCTTGCAGCGGAATTAAAAGTTCATTGCAGCGGAAGAAATCTAACGACGATACAAATAACACCGTGCTAAAGCCTGCCACGATGCTACTCCTCCCGATCCTCGGCAGAGGACGGAACCCATTCGATGTGCCAGCCAGGTGGAACCTGGGTAGGCCAAGTCAAAGCATCGACATCCAACGGTGTACGTGTAAATCAATGCCACAAGCAAGGCTGAGTATACTAATACTCAGCAAGGCTTACCCGTCGGGTGAAATATATATCACCGACATCTAGACAATGAGAGGCTTTTGGCTGGTGGGTTGGTTTGCCAAAAAGCAACTAAAAGTAGGTCCTTGCTTTCAAGTTTTAGCATCATATTCTAGTAAATTTAACCATTCTAGATTAGCATCCTCTCTAAGCATACAAGTGGTGCAATACAATTTAATTCATAGAACAAGATTAACAATCTCAAAGTCCCACTTGTTACTCAATGTAACATGGTGGTCAAGCAGTCTCATTAACCGCGAGAAGCGGACAGTTCGAACCGAATTTCTGCTACCTGGCCAGGGGGAAACCCAACACACACGGATACTCTGCTTGCTATAAAAGGTACAAGCATTTCCCAACCTTTCCCATCGATCCACAATTCGGAACCGGGTCCATTTCCTTAGGATAAAGGTTTACTGCTTCACTCACAGTCTCACGCATATATCCACAAGTGTACGGCAGGGGAAAACAAAGTTTCCAAGGAGAGATGGCTATCGGCCCTAGCTGCTTCAATCTGGTACCGGGCTTACCGACTCCCATATATCGGCATGCATGTGGTACGTTCAAAAACTTGACACACTCATCCACACATTTCGACCTTAAATCAATTGTCATAAACGGACGGGAGATCTACATCTATCACCCCGCCCGTCAGTCCTTATGATTCCAACATAAGTAAAGACAAGCAATTCCTATGTCTCGCGAGTGACAGGAAATCACTCGACTTGTAACGGACCTAAAGCAATGCCCTATCGATCCTTGCATGCTAGTGTTGCAATTCATAGGTACTAGGAAATGTGCAGCTAAGGTATTCAATCAACTCCTTGAAACGTAAATGCACAAGCATAGGAAATTCATAGATGCATAATTGGTGAAGGTTAGGTTATGCTCCGGGGCTTGCCTTCTTGCTCAAACTGGGGGTTAGCCTCCGGGTTGGTCGATCTTGCACCGGCACCTTCCTCCGGGACTTCTTCCTCGTCTGCGGGGATGAGGTGGTAGTTGCCGTCCGGGATGGCGCCTTCTACATGAGATGCATAACTTAAGGCGGCTGCCTATAGATTCTAAGATTAAGGCCTTTGAAGGCCATATTCACCTAGACATGCTTAAGAATTACCATTTTCTTCACAAAAACAGGGTGTAGGTGTGGGAAAAGTTTTATTCGACTTCGATGGTGATTGTGTACATATATAAAAGAATTCCATTTAATGCTTCACAAGTTAGGGTGCTGTTCTGGAATTTTCGACTCTCTTTATTTTACTCTAACTAATTAACAAAAGGTTTATTCTTTTATATAAATCAAATTCCACCTAGATTCCTTCCCATTTTTTGTTTCTCAGTTTCTGCTCAACATTTTTACCTATAAACTTTATGATAGCTACTGGAGTATAAGAGCTAAGCTCACTCCAAAATTTAGCTAATTCTGAGCTACACATAATTTATTAAAAATATAACAAACAGCTATCTGCAGAAGTGAAATAAATTCATATAAAATTGAAAATTCATCCATTTCAGGAGATTTTCCTACCAAAGCTAGTCATAAGCATGAGGAGGGCTCTGGCCAAGTGGTGGCTCAAAATAACCCTTGGATAGTCCTCAATAAATTTCTATCCAAAAACACATATTTATTTATTTGCTAGCCTAAACAGAGCAAAAATTAAGTTTTTCATGTTTAACAGGTGTGCTAACAAGTTTTTAGTCCTCTGGAGCAAAATGGTGATTTTTCACTGCACAGATTATTTTTAATGATTTCTGCACTGCAAAAAGACAGGAAACACATTTTAATTCATAACTGGGGCTACAGTGCATATTTTTAGGTCCCTTTGGACACAAGCTGTCCAAAGTCACTACAAACAACATATCCAAAGATCAACCCTAGAGGAGCTCTGGATTTGAAATGGTGCACAACTTTCAATTTCCACAGTTTGAATTTTAATTCAAAATCGGTTCATCAAAAGCGTACACATGCCTAATGGAGATTGGAGTTTAGACTCTCACGAATCCAGGGAGTATTTTTGTGCATTTTTCTGATTTTGTACGATTTTTAATGGATTTTACAAGATTTGGGAAAAACAAATCTAGGTTTAAGAATCTTTTTACGCCGGGGACCCTAGAACTTTCAAAACCTTTCAAACTAGTCCCGGACTTTTGCACGGAGGACCCTGGGAAAACGAAGACGATGAACTTCGGTCCCTGGGCCCTCGCCGGAGTTGCGCCGGCTAAACGGCGGCGAACTAGGCTCGGGGAAGTGGGGGAAAAGCATCCTGGGCTCACCACGAGTCGGTTGGGGACGGTTTGGAGGCCGGGGATGGTCGGAGTTTCGCCGGCGACGATGCAGTGGCGGCGCGGCCGCCGCGGCTTCTACGCCGGTGAGGTCGGGGGCGTTCGTCGAGGTTTGAAGGGTCCTGGAGCACCAGTGGAGCTCGAGGAAGCTAATGGCGTGCTCGGTTGACCTCGGGGACGGCTCGGAGTAGGGTCTCGACGTGCGGGTGCTCCGGCGGCCGAAAATCGCGATTTGGGGGAAATCTCGAATTCTCGCCGGAGAAGCGACAATAGCTTGGGGAAAGTGGGGGGATTCGGAGCTGGAGTAGAGGGCTAGCTTCGTGCGCGACGAATTTGGGAATGGTGGAGTGTGGAAGGTGAATTTCTCGGAGAAGCTCGGCTCGGTTCGCGCGGCGCGAGGAAGAAGATGACCGAGCGAGCGCGGGGAAGAGAAAATGGCGAAGTGAGCGAGTGAGTGGAGGGTGTGAGTGCTCGGTGGAGTGCTAGGGCACGCAAGGGAGGCACTGTGCTGCCTCGGGAGCGTGCGAGCGCGCGGGCGCGGCGCGAGCAGGCCGCCATGAATGCGGAGCGATCTCGGGCAGCGCGCGAGCGACTCGACCGGGCGAGGAGATCCTCGAGTGACGTCGGGGGATCTTCAACAGTGCATTTGGCGCGCAGTGGAGGGGAATCGCGGCCTGCGGAGCTGCTCAGCGCAACGCGCGCGCGCGGCCACGGCGGCGCTCCGACCGCATGATGGCGCACGCGCGGCGCGAGGCGAAGCGGCTCGACGACGGCGAAGTGACGGCTCGGGAGGGGCGAAAGAGACAAGAGCTAGGCGACAAGCGCCAACGTCCGCCGCGGCTCGGCCAGCTCGGCGCCGCCTGCGCCGCTCGCCGGCCACGTGGCGGCCGAGCTCCGGCCAGCGCAGGGACGCGCCAGGGGCACTGTAGCTTGCCCGTGGAGCTCCGATTTCAAATTCAAAATTTCTCCAGAAAAATTTGAACTGAACTTGAAAAAGTGTAAAAATAAAAGTTGGAGTTTGGAAGATGGGACACAACTTTTCTTTTTGGGGTGAACCTGAAATTCCAAGTTTTTCGAGCTCAAACAACCCAAAAACACAAAAAGGTGCCCAGAACGGTAATTTGAGTTTTGAGGGACTAAACTGTAAAATTTTCAAAAGTTCCCAACAGTGACTAGGGTTTATTTGTGATGACAAACAACTTTTATTTTTGGAGATTTTCAAGTTTAGTACAAAAATCTTGAGTTTTCAGTTGGTGCTAAACAACCCTTGTTTTTAGTGGCAATGTAAATTAATGGTGTGGTTGTGGTGTAAAACTTGATGTTGTTACAGCTGTGTTGAAAACATTCTGCAGCTAACCTTGTTTTAGTCATTGATGGGTTTTCCATTCATTTCTGGGCTGTGATGTGAACTACAAAGTTGTTTGGAATTTGTCAAACAAAATGATCACCAAATTGCAACCCCATTGGTGAAGCGAAATAAAAATGGCAACCAAAACACTATAGCTCGGCCTGCTGAAAAAACAGCAAATGCAGAGAGCTAAAGATTGAATTTTTCGGCTTTAGTTCCGGTCCGAATTTGATTCCGAGCCCAACATGAAAGTTGTAGAGCATAAAATTTCCGAGCTACTGACCGAATGGGAGCATTTGACTTGTTTCCTGTTGGGAGATATGATTTTTCTTCCGAACTGCGTGCTGACTTGCCATTTCTGCGCAGTACACTTTAATATATTGTCACGTTCTATCTTGTCATTCATTATGCAAGCTTATGAAATGTGGCTAATACAAGTAACCTGCTGCAGATGGCAATCACCCGCAGCGGTCACGACGCTAGTGGCTCCAACGCTAACCAGCAGGGGCCAGAGGGGCAGCAACAGCCACCGCCACCTTCCTCCTCCGCAGCAACCTCCGACGTGGCAGCAACTATATGCCACGCAAACGGAGATTCTCCGGAACCTGCAGCATCAGCAGCAGATGATGCAGCAGCAGATGCTTCAGCAGGGAGGTCAACGGGCCCCTCAGCCTCAGGTGGCCAGATACGAAGATTTTTCTGGCACGCACCCGCCGATTTTCTCTCGAGCTGATGAGCCCCTGGAGGCCGACACCTGGATTCGAGCCATCGAGTCCAAATTCACCATCCTGGCGACACCTTGTGCTCTAACCGCAAGGTCGTGTTCGCGGCACAGCAACTCCACGGCCCAGCTCTCCTTTGGTGGGAGAACTACCTGGCCCTGCAGCAGGAGGGTCATGTAGTTGAGTGGGATGAGTTCAAGGCTGCATTCAAGGCTCATCACATCCGGCCGGTCTGGTAGAAGGAAGCTGAATGAGTTTTTGGCGCTGACCCAGGTACCCGTACAGTGCTTCAGTACGCCCAGGCCTTCAATGGTCGTGCCCTTATGCGGGTCATCACGCCGACTCCGACGAGAAGAAAGCTAGAAGAGGTTCCGACGTGGCCTTAACACCAAGTTAAAGGCACAATTGGCCACCACCCGTGCGCCTCGTACGGCGATCTGTGAACCTTGCCATCACCCAGGAAGACGCCAATATGGTGCACAAGGCGGAGAAGAAGAGAAGACTCCCGCTGGACCGTCGAGCACGCAGCCACAGAGGTTCCGCGCTGGTTCCCCGGCTGCACAGCCAGGACAGGTCCAGGGCACCTCAGGGAGGTGGATGGGTTTGCTAGGCCGCCACAGCCTAACGCGCCTCGTTTCCCTCCACCGCCGCAGCAGCAGCAGAGCACCAAGGCAAAATGGCACAGCAGCCAGCTCGCCCTGGGAGCCGGCTACAGTGCTTCAAGTGTGGAAGTAAAGATCATTTTATCAAGGATTGTCCGCAGAACAAGCAGCAAAACCAACGCCCGCGGAACTCAGCAAGGCAAGGGCAAGCAGCAGCAGCGTGTGCAAGTTCGGCAAGGACGGCTCAACTACACCACCTTGGCCGACCTACCCGAGGAGCCCCAGACATGACTGTACCTTCCCTATCTGCACTCAACCTGCTGTGATATTGTTTGAATCCGGGGCAACACATAGTTTTATAAGCACAAGGGTCAGTGAAATGCGGATTAAAATCGTACCATACCAAATCACATACGTGATATCAACTGCGGGAGGTAAAATTGCATCCAACCAAGTCACCCACAAGGTTCCAATCAGGCTGGGAAGTAAAACATTTCCTACTGATTGATCTGCTGCTTTGACATGGTTAGGAGCCAATTGACATTGTGTTAGGAGCCATTGGATGACTCAACATAAGGTTGTCCTAGATGGTTGCGGAACGAGTTGTTGAGATAAACTCGCCTACGCAGGGCCCGAGTGTGCTATATCGCCACAACGGACTCGCGTCGATGCGTCGTGCTTATGCAATGGTAGAAACCCAACTAAAAGGACATTCCGGTGGTATGTGAGTCTATGCCGGATGTATTTCGGCATGACTTACGCTGGGATGCCGGCCGGATAGGGACATTGAATTTGTGATTGAACTTCAACCTGGACACAGCACCTATATCAAAGAGACCATATAGAATGCCGCCCAATGAATTGGCTGAATTAAAAATTCAACTCCAAGAATTGCTAGATAAGGGTTTCATTCGTCCAAGTGTATCACCTTGGGGATGTCCCGCTATCTTTGTGAAGAAGAAGGACCATTCCTTGAGGTTGTGTATTGATTACCGGGCCTCTCAATGCGGTAACTATTAAGAACAAGTACCCACTCCCCCCGTATTGACATCTTGTTTGACCAACTAGCTGGCGCCAGAGTGTTCTCCAAGATTGACCTTCGCTCTGGCTATCACCAAATCAAAATCAGGCCTTGTGACATTCCAAAGACTGCCTTTTCCACACGTTATGGACTTTTATGAATTCTTGGTTATGTCTTTTGGACTCACCAATGCCCCGGCCTACTTCATGTACCTCATGAATTCGGGTCTTCATGTCAGAGCTAGACAAGTTTGTGGTGGTTTTCATTGACGACATTCTTATCTATTCTAAGAATGAGGAAGAGCATGCCGAGCACACTTCGCATTGTTCTTCAAGGTTGAGAGATCACCAGGCTCTACGCCAAGTTCTCCGTGTGTGAATCTGGCTAGAGAGCGTGAAGTTCTTAGGCCACACGGTTTCCAAGGATGGTATATCCGTGGATCCAACCAAAGTGCAAG
>JACEFO010001016.1:0-11533 GCA_015342445.1 Digitaria exilis
GGAATTTATAGGGCTACATACAGGAAAGGTTTTGGTATGTTGCCCACTCTGTTCTTCTCGTCAGGCGCTGGGGCGGTTGAGCTTGCAAGTAGGCTGATCGATCTTGTGGTCGATAATGTTCCACATGATGCCTCAGTGTTCGTTCGAGGTTCCGGAATTTCATCATCAATTCATCAGGGAATTTTTTCTGCAGGTGCCCAACTTCTGACCAGGAAGCCGTTTTTCCAAAGAACAACCCAAGCTCGCTGTGACTGGACAGCATATTCAGAGCAAAGGACACAGGGATTTGCAGGGTTGAAGGGCGTCTGCAAGAACACAACCACCGAAAGACGTCCAGTACCTAAAAAACAAACTTACAGAGCACAAGAGAGGGTCCAACAGGGAGACCTCGACCCTTACTGAGTTTTGAGGCTATGTCCCTGCAAATCACACCGGTTCGAAGTAAATAGCATGGCACTATGCGTGGTTGGTGAGAAACTGATGACCAATGTGTGCTTTTCTCCCAGTGTTTTAGGATGCTTTGAGTGAGGGTTGTCAACAACAGCCAGGTAGATCAAAACCATTCATCCACCCTGTTCGCAAAGTGGTGTGACCCCAACCATCTTCAGTAAATAAACAAATAAATGACTTGAGTTCTGATGTATTTTAAGCGTGACAGACGAGAGCCTTTCATGATAAAGCTTTATATGCCGCAATATAAATTAACATTTCATTAGTAGATATTTGATACACAGCACCAATGGAGGGGATTATCTCGATTTAAGAAATGGACAGAAGAATGCAAACCTATTTGATGTTGGGGTAAGAATAAGCCTATATATGGATGTCCCTGGCTCCCTGCAGCTGTCTACTGGTCTGAGACGATCTGCCATTTTAACTTTCGTTTTATTTGAAACCCAAATCTTTACTTCTTCAAATAGGATATGGTTTTGGTTTAGACAACCTAGCTTTCAAAACTAACATCCTTCAAATATGTGCCCTTCTTCCACCCACACGCCGGCTCAGAACTGGCACTTCTAGTGTGCCGCCGTTCAATGACAGAGATATGAGCATGAGAGCCATCTGGAATCCATGGAGAGCCGATAGAACGCTAGACTGCCCACGAAGCACGCCGGGTTACCGGCTATCACTCATTTGTGTCTACCTTTTGTACAGCTGCAGTACAAGTGGTTGCGTGCAATCACGCAAGCTTGAAACAGGTGTTCATCCTCTGGTGTGGGCTGTGGCGGAGAATCGGAAGAGATTTCCATGTCCCACAGCGAAAAATGCTGCTAGCTTTCTTTTCCTAGACTTCTACCAACCGTGCTGATTATTGAAGAAGTCACTTAGACGAGTTAGGATTTCCAGCATAATTATTCTCCAGTTACATTAGCCCATTGTAAGCTGCCATCTTATTGCCTTATTGGTTCTTGCAGGCATTTCAGGATCGCATTGGCCAATGGAAAGTTTTTGCACCCCCACAGAGTGAGTACATGCTGGCTGCTGAGCGTCCAACTTGGCAGGTTTAACGTTCTTGGTGCCTGAATATGATTTCCCGAATTCAAGTGGCATTGAGTATACCATTATACCATGTATTTGCTGTCGGTTGTTGCTCAGTTTCCGCATGGTCAGAGTAAGCGCACATGCTGCAGAAGTGCAGATCATTCAGCATGCTATTATGCTTTCTGGTGCCGGGATAACTCAGGAAACCTGAATTTCTTTTCCGTTTCTAACAAGTAAAAGGAAAATGGGAATTAAATCAGGTTATGTTGCTTTAGTACTACGGCATTACACAAAGGCGGGCCAGCTATAAAATGAGAAATGGTTGATGCAATCCTAAACCTACATGAACCAGAGGAATGGCAGAATACATGGCTTACCATTTTCCTACCCCACTTGCTTGCTTGAATATGTTTCAGTGCTCAGTTCAATCTCAGGTTCGCCGCGCCAAGTTTAGGCTTGCGAGTTGTCAGGAATTTTTAGGGCTAAATCCTTCAAAACTATGGTAATAACAAACTAACGATCGGAAGTATCTGATCATGCTGTCGCGTGAAGCTCCTAAACATACTCAACCACTGTCTTTAATCAGAGATTGTTTTGTTTTATGTAGGTACAAGATGCACCTTGAGGTCATTGGGAACACATCAATATAGCATTCACACTGATGTAAAAAGGCCAGGGTATGCCAGATGGTCGATTCACCATGAACCGGTCTTTCCCCCGGTACAATGCTTCCTCGACGGCTCCACCGGATGAAGCTTGCCATCGATGTTCGACGTGGACCTCTTTAGCTAGTTATATTCATCTAGGAGCACTCGTACATCTCCCGGTTGTTGTTTATATTTTTCGTTCTAGCTCCATTGTAAACTTTGGTTGCTTCTCTCTCATAATAATATTTGCACAACAAAATTCTTGCCTATTATTTCAAAAAATGTTTTTAAAAAGTAACTTCCTCCTCCAACTCAGTGCGTCATGCTGCTCTGCAAAAAAATGCCATAACAAAAACAGATTTGATAGAACATCATTTCGTCCCATAACCATGATTGCTTCAATATGTTCCGGTGCTCCGAGGACAAAAGGACGGACCAGAGGAGGGTGATGGGAGGCAAACTAAAATTTTGTCGACAAGCAAGAAATTATCTGCGGCCATTTGCCAGTTCAAGTGTTTCTCGCAGCATCAGTCTGAATTCGTAAGCAAGAGTTACGTGACAAAAATAGAAAGAAACCTGGAAAGAGTTAAGAAAGGAAGCAAACGCTGACCTAGGGTTCAACGAGTGGATTGTGGATGGAACATCTCACAGTAAAAGCATCCCAACAGTGCACAAAATAGGTTCCTAAAATCTTTTTTTGGGAATTAATGGAAAAACTCTTGCTCTAATAGTGGCCTAAATTGATTGCTATTTTTTCCCAACTTCTAAAAATAGTGGGCTCTAGAGCCATTTTTTGCCCCCTTGACCTGCACCCCCAATACTGAAATTAACTTGTTTGAAACTAATTATTAGGAATTGTTTGAGAATAAGGCCTTTTTTGCTCTCAATAATTTTTTGCAGTTTTTTTAACACCAATGTTTTAGGACTATTTTTCTTGGACACTGTTGAAGATGCTCTAAATGTTCTATTTTCTTTCTTGAGGAATTTTACAATGCTTGGAAGGTACCAGAAGGTACCACGAGGTACTTTTATGGCTGATTAATGCTAGCCATTGATCTAACTAAATATTTAGCTAAATATTTATTTTAATAAAAAAAATATATTTAGTTAGTACCTCCAGGTACCTTTCTTTGGTACCTCCCGGTACCGTCTGGTACTCTCATTTTTACACCGTTAGATCTTTGGGAATGGACGGTTCTCCATTTTTCCAAGCATTGTAAAACTCCTCTTCTTTCTTTATTAATTTGTGGAGAATAAGGCGTTCAAGATTGAACAAGCTAACGATATGTGTTAATTTGTAATACCAATTTTATTTTAATATTGACCCGAGCAGGTTCAAAAAATTTACTAGTTAAATTCATGATTTAGGATGTCTCGGTCCTAAATAAAGGAAAATAGCTGGAAAATGAAATTGTTCAACTGAATAAAATTTTTGAATAAACTTTGGTAAAAAAATCATGAACAGTATATCCACAGGTGACAACGAAATCCTAATACCCGGTCCCAAGAGCATCAGCACATGTCAAGTACGTACTCCTGTATTGCCATCAGGGGCGGAGCCAGCCCTCAGGCCACCGGTGTCAGGTGTAGTAGCCACCGGTGTAGCTCTCTAATTCTACAGTGCAAAACAGTAACTTCTTTGTAATTTCTCAGCTGGTCATTGTTGTCAGCTGACAACAAGAGATACACGTAGCTCCGCCACTGATTGCCATCGACAGCAATTCATTATATGTTGCTGAGTTTCTCATGGGTTAGAGCGCACCTGCTGCAGAGCACTCCTCCGCATGCTGCTTATATTTTCCCTATTTCCACCCAAAAAAAGGACAATGAAAATAATTGAAAATCAGGTTATGCCACGCTTTGGAGCTACACAATGGCCTGGTCTGGCTATAAATAAGATATATGGCTGACGCTCTCCTAAAGCTACAAGAATACAGGGAAATGATAGAACATGACTTTACATCTACCAACCCACTTGCTTGAATACGTTTCAGTGCTCATCTCATTCTCATGGCTCACTGCGCCCAAGCTTAGGCTTGCGAGTCGTCAGGAATTTGTAGAGCTATGTACCAGAGAAAAGCTGTAACTTACAGACGCTGTTTATCAGCGTTGCTGCTCTACGTTGCTGTTTGTAGACTCTGCAGAAGCTTTCTGGATGACTGCAAGTACATTGCCAAGCGTGATTCGTAGAACAAGATAGAAGTCCATTCGGTGCAATGAATCACTAAGTTTACAAAGTAGCACCAACACTGACCTGCGGTTCAACGACTAGATTGTGTGGATTGAACATCTCAGAAATAATGTTCTGATCGTTTATTCGTTTTTTTAGATTAATTTCTTAGAGGATGAGCCGTTCAAGATTGAAGTAGATAACCATATACAGCGTCAATATGTAATATCATGGTTAGAATAAAATTTATTTTAGTATTTGGTCCCAAACTAAAGCTTGCTCATAATTTCGTGAATTTCAAGATGTCTCTATCGTAAATTAAAAAAAACAGAAATTTAATGAGAAAACAAGACAATGAACATGATTGACACATCCAGTAGCAATTTTTTGTGTTCATCAAATTGCGGTGTGTATTTATATTTATGTATTTACGTGGTATCTATGGGGTAGAGTTCATTTTTCAGGTAGCCAGTGTGGAACGACCGGAGTTTAGGTGTGCCCTATTGATCAAGTACCTTCCTGATCCAGGATGGCCTTTACTTTTGGCCTTTACTTTTGTAGGAGAGCTAGATAGCGCGGTGAACACCCGTGGGATTAATATATATGTTATGATGAAATGGTTGTAATAATGGTGACATTTAATTTTTCATGATTCAATGAAGCAAGTTCATATTTCACTTATTTTTAGTGACCGTTGCCTTGGCATGTTTTTTCATTAAAAAGAAAGCAGTTTGCAAATGCAATCTCAAGAAGAAAGCAAATTCATATTTCACTTTTGTTTTGTGACTGTCTTTATGTGTTATCCATGTGTTATTTCGATAACATTCCATGATGCTAGACATTTTTTTGTCAGAGAATAGCCATCCGGTAGAAGGTTGTGAATTGTGACATCCATACCTATACACTGGATGAACAGGAAATATTGTCATAGAATGTACATATTTAGTGATGATAATGTAGTCGTTGTAAAACCGTTTTCCATGATGGTAAACAAGTATCATAAGTTTAGCGTTTCACAATAAACAAATCACCATAGATGTGTTTCATTCCATGACGATTGTTGAAGCAACATCGCAAATGACATTTTATGATGGCCATTGTATGACGAACTATGTGGCGCAGGAATGAAAAAGGTACTTTTATGACAAAAGCCTTATTTTCTATGACCATTACCATCGTCAAGCATAATTAAATCTCTTGTAGTGAAGAATACAAGTGCTCAACTGAAAAACTTTGTTTTTTTTGGATAAGTTTTCGTCAAAAAAATTTAAGAACTTTTTTAGATAAAAAAATTTAATAATGTGTTGTGGGCGCAAAAAAGGGAATGGAAGTCCCAATCCCGAGAGAATCAGATCATGGTAAGTAATAATCGCTGTAGGCTTATGCTTATTGTTGCTACGTTTCGCATGGGTCAGAGAGCGCACGTGCTGAAGAGCACTCAGCATGCTAATATAAATGTCTTTTTGATGTCGGGTAACTGCAAGAACATGGTTTTTTTTTCATTTCTACCAAGAAAAAGGACAATGAAATTGAATCAGGTTATCATGTCACACCTTGGAGCAACGCAAAGGCCAGCTCTGGCTATAAATAAAGACACTGGCTGATGCTCCCAAATCTACAAGAATACAAATGGAATGGTAGAACATGACTTCACATTTCCCAAACCCTACTTTGCTTGAATATGTTCGAGTGCTCAGATCATTCTCAGGCTCACTACCCCAAGCTTAGGCTTGCGAGTCGTCAGGAATTTGCAGAGCTGTGTCCAAGAACAAGTCAGTAAGTTACTGCCTCTGTTTATCATCGTTGCTGCTCTACCGCGTAAACACCAGCTGGGACGATCATTCCAAGTAGTTGATCTTTTCGCCGAAGGCTCCGGTGTTACAGACCCTCAGGCAGGTCGCCAAGCTCGCCGGCTCTCCCGAGGGCCACGGCCTCCGCGCTCTCCGGGCCCCTCGCCGCCGGCGTGTTCGACAGCTACAACGCCGATGCGCCCCGCTCTGGCTCCGGCGCTGCCCCAGCGGTCGTCTCGGCGCAGTCAGGCCAATTGCAATTGCTAGACCTCTCGACTCCTCGATCTCCCCAGACAAGCTTGTTCTGGATTTGATAGGCATGGCGACATTTGAGGCAGTGGTATGCAGGGTCATTCCTTGAAGCCATAGATGACACGATTGCGGCTGGATTGCGTGCCTACTGCCTAGACATTTATCTGATCGAGTGATAGGTCGTCCATGGTAATTGCCACAATCTGCATAGCAATATAGCATTGTGCTTGCATATCTTGAACAAAGGGGGCACACTGGGTGAATGAGCACGGTTCCCTTCGTTCATGCAAGAGATAAAAACTACAGTTTTACCTGTTGAAGCCAAAGACTTCCGCGAGATTCCTCTGCTGCCTATGTGCGTTGAGAGTGAAGGAGACGCCGACGGCGATGGGGGGCGACGTGACGGAGATCGTCGCAACGCCGTCTCACCTTGGCGCCTCGTCCTCAACCCCTCGACGCAGATCGACCACGGCTCCACCGAACGCATCCAGGTTGAGTGAAGATCGGATCAACCACGATTCCAACAGCTCCAACGAACGCATCCAGGTGAGTGAAGGCCTGATCAATCACAACTCCAACGTATCCATTCGGGCAGAGAAAGACACGATGAGGCACTCATCGATGATGAGAGGCACATCGCGGCAGCAGCGACAACTTCAACTGCGTGGAATCCGCAATGTTCGCCCAGTCTCGACGTGCACGAACATGCGACAACATCGGTCATCAAATGACCCCATCGTCGGAGTTTGACGACTCCGTCAAGCAGCATGCCTGGCCAGATTCAAGTTCAGAAGAGGAGAAGGCCTATGCCATGGAGAAACTTGCTGTGACTAAGAAACAACCCAAATCAGATGCGGAAATCTGCGAAGAATTTTGGAACCAAATTGGTTTTCCAAAAGATACTCGCTGGTGGGAACAACAAGATTTGAGATGTGCCATTTGACACCATCGTCAATGGAGCCGCCCATGGGCATTCGAACCTAGTCCTAACGCTGCGGACCAGGGGAAGCCCTGTGTTGTCGCTGGCCCGGACGTACGTTCAAAGCCTCGAAGGGGTGATCTGCGTCATGGATGCGTGATTCGTCCATGGAAGGGGCCACGGCCGCGGCCGAAAACGACGACCGTAACCTTAGCGGCGTTCATGCCATCATTGGCGAGCTTTTCGGAAGGATCGCGTGATCATCGGGCTGTTCAAAATTCTAACGCCGTCAAAATCCGTTCAAGAGAGGAGCTAATCGAGCAGGCAAAGAATTTTGGAAGGTCCAGATTAGACCTACAGAAACGAATTCTACCTCGTACGCAGCCATGGCAGCTCGCCAACCTCCACCAAATCGCCTTGTGCCTTCTCGCAATCCACCACAAAATCGCAATGGGCCTCCAGGGAGGAACTTCCATGATCAACAGAACCAGTACTTCCGCCAAGATCGAGCATCAGGGCATGGTCGAGGAGGATATGTTGCTGGTCGAGGAGGAACTGGACCTGGCCGCGGTGGTCATGGACCTGGACGTGGTAACCCTGATCGGGAGCAGCCATATCAGAGGTATCAACCTTGTGGGGGCTCCACGTGGAGGCAACCCAATGCAGAGTTGCCACAGCAAGCTCCTTCACACGAAGAGGCAGCTGGTGGAGCACACCAAAAAATCATCCAATGATCCAGTGACAGGGAAGACAAAGAAACCCCGCCCTCCTTTTTGTTGGAAGTGCAAATGCACTGGACACATAGCTGAGATTTGCATGGCTGATTTAGATTGTGTTGTCTGCAACAAGAAAAAATCACAATTTATCATCTAAGTGCCCTGTATTGAAAAAGCCAAAGCCGAATGCTTCGCTCTTTGGTTCAGCAAAACCGAGATGGGGTTTCTTTCAATTCCTGAACCTGACTTAAGCTTGAGACCCCTGAGCCAGCACCTACAGCTCTGGTCAAAGTGACAGGAGGCGTGCTAGGTGCCGAGATTGTGCAAACAGAGCTTGCAAAACTCACTCGTACAGATTGGACATGGGAGGCCCTGCCACACGGTGAGGACTCATTCTTGGTGGTTTTTCCTTCTGAGGATGAACTGAAAGCGCCATGACTGATGTTGATTTTCGCCTGAAGAATCATGGTGTTACTCTAACAATATCAAGAATGGCAGGATGCTTCTGATATCATACCTGCCTATCAGCTTGATGAAGCCTGGGTGCATATCAAGGGTGTTCCCCATACATGGAGACATTATCTTGCATTCTGGGCTTTGGGTACTGTTATTGGAGCAACATTGGAGGTCGACATGCTCACATATAGAAAGATAGGAGTAATTAGGGTGCTAATAGGCATGCTGAACAGAGGACAAATTACCCCACACCACTGATGTTGTTTTTGGGAAGGGTCGGATATAATATCACTTACACTTTGGAGGAGGACAGTTTTCAGCCGGCAGTGCCAGCATCTCCTGTCCAATACCCTTCTGATGGTGATGACAAGGGAGCAGAAGAGAATGAAACTCAATGGGTCTGCAAGTGCTGACAAGACAGTGAAAAAATCAAAAACCATAGAATCTTCAAATAATTCAGGTCGGAATGCTTCAAGTTCTGGTCCTGCTCCCATGCAAGTTGCAGTCACCCCATTTGGTAAAAATCGTCCAGCGCCTCCATCAAAACCCCTAGTGTTTTGGGATGGGAAGTCGCCATTGCCTCGGGTTGCAGTCACGATCCCTAGAACTTTAAGCACTGCAAGCAAGGGACATGGAACAACACGGCAAAAAATGGCAGTGACTGGTGAGAAATTACCTCAATTAACAGGTGATTTTTTATGCACACATACCAGTACTGATTCTTCTTTGCTGAATGTAGGATCAGAAGAAATACCCAGCTTCTCCCATCACCGATACACCGCTCGAAGTTGGTCACCTGGGCAGCAGGGTATCGCCCGGGCGGTCATCGCCCTCAAGTCATGCCTGTACTCAGACCGTAGACCACAACAACCCCCCAGGTCACAACGGATGCGTCATATGCCATAAGGTATGATATGCCCGTTGAAGATACTACAGTGAAGGCAACAATTCCCACAATGTTATAATACTACACCATCACCCCAACCCCCACACCTCAAACCAGACAGCACCAGGTAACAAAACTCAGAAACAAATGGTTGGGTTCTATATTTTGTGATGGTAAACGGCACAGTTCACGTTCTAACGCAGTATCTCTGCTCATGGAATCTCTCTTGCAGATGAGGATGTGCGTGTTAGAGCTATGAAACGTGCGGCAACACGTAACTTGGATGGCCCCAATGGAGAACCGGATGAGGGTAGACAACAATATGTCACCACGATCGCCTTCTACTCCATACAACCTGACACCAGGTAAATTTAATTCTGCCCTGCAATTTCTATAGCTTCCATACCTGGTGCTGAATGCGCGTCAAATTTAAATAGATTGGGATTCTCATTAGGTAGCAATAGCACGAATGTCAGCATGTCCATTAACGCTTTAAAGCGAATAGATATTGACAGGATGAAGGTGACCCCAAATAAAAGAAGAATTCAATCCCAAAAAATATAGACCATGACATTCATTTTAACCCCTTCGAAGCCAGTGATGATGAGGACACTGAATCCGACAGTGCCCCTACTCGCTCACCTGGTGAAGGACATCTCAGACGTAGGCTTTGATGATACGGACCTGGACACAAAATTTGTGATCTAATGGGACCGATCGAAAATCAAGTCAAAATCTAAAAAGAATAAAAAGGACCGCAAGAAAGGAGCACAACCTATTCATTTAGTTTATCCATGAAAGGTTTATTTTGGAATAGCAGAGGTCTATCAGACTTGGCTAAATACCGTTATATTGCTGATGCAATCAAAGAACATAATTTGGATTTTGTTGCAATAATGGAGACGGTAAACAAGACTTGTTCAAAAATGAATCTTACTAGTCTTTCCGGAGGGGCAGATTTTGTTTGGCATTGTCTCCCTCCACGAGGAAGGTCAGGAGGTATCCTACTTGGAGTCAATGCAAGTGTGTTAGATTTATCGTTGATTGTAGAAGGGCGAGTTTTTATATCAAATTCCATCTCTGCAATAAATCTGATAATTTTAAATGGATCCTAATGGCTGTATATGGCCCAGCTCAAGGTGAATTCAAATCTGAAATTCTGTCTGAACTAGTACGGGCTTGCCAACATAATCCACTGCCAAACTCTTATTGCGGGGATTTTAAATCATGAGGAACAGCAAGGAAAAAATAATGATAGATATAGCGATTCGATGGCTTTCTATTCAATGCTGTCATTGATAGCTTTGATCTTAGGGAAATTGACCTAACAGGTCGCCATTTACCTGGGCAAAACTCCTCTACCCAATCCAACCTATGAAAAATTGATAGAGGTTTTAATGACTACAGAATGGAATTCAAATATCCACTGTGTGAAACGTACATGCTCTACGATAGAGGTGTATCGGACCAACACACCATTATTAGTAGACGACCGCAGGGACACCGGCTTTTTACAGGGAATGGACAACAGTTTCAAGTTAGAACTCAGTTGGTTCTCTCGTGAGGACTTTCACGACCGTGTTGTGGAAATCTGGAATAGAGCCAGTCCCACGGAAGGAATTCAGTTCAACGATGGAATAAAAAGATGAGTGCCTTACGACGACATCTTCCGTGGATGGGCAGCTCATACAAATGGCATTTACAAACAACAAAAAGCATCCTTACTAGAACACAATCAATGAACTAGACATTGCCGCAGAGAGTCGTATTTTGTCAGATTCAGAGCGAGACCACCTCGTACATGCTCGAGAGCAACTGACCAAACTTCTACGAGAAGAGGAAATCAAATATTATCAACGTGCCAAAGTGACAGACACCCTGCTTGGTGAATAATAATACTAGATACTTCCAAATGGTTGCCACGGCAAACATAGGAAAAAGCGGATTTTTTCCTTGGAACATGAGACTGGCAAGATTGAAGGCCAATCTAATCTAAAAGACTTATATCACCAAGTTCTACAAGAATATTTGGTGCACCCGAAGAGAATTCTTTACTTTAGCTGAGTCAAGGATTAGAAGACATCTTCAAGTCACCAGGGAGAAAAATGATTTCCTCACCGCACCATTCACAGAGAAAGAGGTTTCATGATGCAATTTTTGACATGGAACACAATAAAGCACCAGGTCTTGATGGTTTTCCAGCTGAGTTTTATCA
>JACEFO010001017.1:0-62432 GCA_015342445.1 Digitaria exilis
GCAGACCCAGGTTCGACCCCCCATGGGAGCATTGGTTTTGCGAATAAAAAAAATACCAAAAAATAGGTTGAGTTTCCTACTGACTCCGTCAAAAAATAAGATTCACAGACAATGGCACCACAATAAAATTCACACAACTTAGCAAAATTCACAAAATCGACTTTATCGCAAAGTTCAGACAACATCTCCATATATCACAGAGTTCATACATGTGTCATATACACATATGTTCCCAATACACCACATGACATAGAGTTATCACTGAAACAAGAGTGTGTCGTCCCATCAAACTCATCACTCCCCTACGCTGCCCTTGCCCTTGCTAGTGCTCGGTGGCCCGGCGTGTGCTGTAGCATAGTGGCCGGTGAGATCAGTGGGTCGTGTGACGGCTGTGTGGGAGTGGTGCGTCGGATAGCTCTTGTTTATGCCCTGGTCCTTCCCTCATCCACAGCTGAAGGAGAAAGGTCAACCTCCAACACTGGACGTGGCAGACTGTTGGATGGCAAGCCTCACAGAGCTGCCTGTACAGAAAGCTAGAACCGTAGACCCCATATGTAAGTACCTATATCGCCCAAGTCCTATAGCAAGTGGAGGTACATGCAGGAAGTAGAGTCCCCCTGTGGCATTAGGGAAAAACACCGATCCGAAAAGGTTGAACACTCAAGGCTCGACAATAGTAGGTGATGGTTTGCTGGTCTGCGTCAGCAGGACACTCGACGGAAGTCCCCTAAACCAGCGTAACGAGATGCATGAAATCCCGTGTACCTCGATGCCGTCGTCTTCATCTGCCGGAGCCAGAGCCGGTTGTGCTATGTCCCAAGAAAGCCTCGACACGGGCCCCCCACCCAGCCGAAACTGCTAAGCCACACACTATGCTACCTCTGATCCCAACCCAAGGAACATCATCGTGTCCTGGAGCATCAATGTCATCTCACCACACGAGAGGTGAAAGGTGTAAGTCTCGGGCCTCCACCTAGAAGGAACATTAGAATTAGTTAATATGGAACAATACCCTCAATTTGGAGATTAGAGGGGTCAGTGCTCACCTACCGATTCAATGCGCGCGGAGTGTGGTGGGGTTGAAGGGAGGCATGCCTCTCCTCACTATGTTTAGAGATCACGTGGAGACCGGCACGCTGAAGGAGAGACGTGTAGCAGTGGTCATAGTAGATGATCCCTAAGTCACGCGATTTTGGTGTGAAATAAAAGTGCACTGACGTGTCTTACACAGTACAACGTAGACGTTAAACACTCACCCCTGTAAATATGTATAGTAAAACCCTACTCTTTGAACACCTCTAAAGAATTGAGCCAACAGAGTGTGCCTCGAGAGAAAACCACGGTGGATTTGGGGTTCGGGTTGTTACGGGCCAGTTTCCAAGTGTTGTAGGAGTCGTGTATGGGTGAAAATGCGAACTCGGCCCAGGAGACCTTTCGTTTCCGGTGAAACACTCGCGAAGCTTGCCGCCCAGGGCCCATATACTGCTGAGTGCTGAGGGTACAAAATAGGAGCCGCGGAGACGAGCCTGTGCCGTCCAAGCTTTCTCAGTTTGTCACCTCCGACTTCAATCGAAACCTCCCGCAAACCCTAGGTCCTCAAACTCCAGGCGGCGGCGGCGGCGCGGCGAAGAAGCGGAAGCAAGATGATCTACGACGTGAACTCACCCCTCTTCCGCTCCTTCCTCAGCCAGAAGGGCGGCGCCTCCGACAAGAGGTACCTATCGCCCCATCCCTCCGTCTCATCCCAAAGCTCCCCGTTTGCGCGAACCCCTTTTAGTTCCATTTGCTTGTTATTTGCTGGATTCGATTTCGTGGGGGAGCTTCTCAACCTTACTAATCGTTGCGGTGTAAGCCTAGATTGTATATCTTGTTATATTCCTTGCGGTTCCCTTCCTGTTGCCATCAAGATTTGGCTGCGGCCTCTGTTTCAGATCAGGAATTGTCTTTCTATGATACGTCCCGCGAGTAGAGGATTCACGGTATTACTGGGCCCGATTGAGCTGGTAAGGGGGTAACCGTAGGGATGCAGATTTTAATGGGTCAACCCAATGACCCACTACCCAAAAAATAAAAGTTGTATAATTACCCATCAAATTGGCCCACTAAAGCTGTGGTGTTCAACGGTGTTGGGCTGGTTGGGTTGGTTGGGTAACCCAATCGTCGTCTTCTCTTTCCCCGATCTCCGACGGCTCCGTGACCTTTGCGTCGCAGAAGTCGAGCTTGCACGACGAGATCCTGCCGCCGTGGATGGTGAAGAACGAGCGCGCCGGGATGGCGCCCCTATACTTGAATGCCCGGAGCTCAGACGAATCGGCGGCAGCGACGGCGGCAAGGTCGTGGCAGCATCGGAGGGGCCTCAGGTCGTGGCACTTGTCGACGACGTCGAGCTCGGTTAGCCCCTCCAGGCATCCAGCGTCAGGTCGCCAAGGCTTGGGTAGGCGGAGATTAGCCGTTGCACGGAGCTTCTCCCACCGGTGACCTGGATCAGGTGCATCGTCTCCAGCGACAGCAAGGAGATGGCGCCCCTCACCCCTGTCGTGAGCCGATGAAGAGGTGCGGCGGCGGCGGCGCATGTCGACTGCTGTTGCGGCCGTGCTGCGGGGGCCGACGATGGCCAGGCGGGCGACGCGCCAGCGCTGCAGACGGAGGGCTGGGAGGAGGAGCGGGCCACGGATGGCTGGCTTGTAGATCGATGGGAACCTCTGAATTTATCTGCACTTCTGTAGGCTTTGGGTCAACCAGTTCCTCTGGTTCCACGACTTAATTTCGTTTGGGCCAACCCAAAATTAATTGATAGCTAATTGGGTAGTGTGGGTTAGTGTTTGGGCCAACCAATGGCAACCCACTTGCATCGCTAGGTAACCGGGAGACAGGTAAATGCTTTGTAGGGACTGGGGGCATGTGAATGTTCTGTAGGGATTGCTTCAATACGATCGTGCGAGTTCACGAATAGTGATGTCTTGATTTTGGAATTATCATACCAATGATTTGAATGTGCAGTATGCGGTTGTTAACTAGGGATTCTGTATATTAAACTAAGCTCTCAGCCATGACTTTGGTTTCTGCAGAAGCTCAGATAAGAGCATAGAATTTTTTTTTTAAAAAAATCTTGTACCTAAGAAAAAGTTGTCATAAAAATAAAACAAATCAATCTTTCAACCTTGTCCTGTCTTTCTGTTGAGCAAACATCGACTTGGTTTCTGGACATAGAGGCAAAATTTTCTCCTGTGATCTAGAAGACAATGCTTTGTACGACCACAATGAACATAGTACAGAAGTTTTCATCAAGGTCATTAAAAAAATGAAATCAACATATTTCTCAGTCTTTTCATTATGACAAGAATTGTTTTCCTTCCATATGAGCCTGTTAAAGAAGTGCAGTTCTAAGAATGACTCCTAATTTTTAGCTAATCAGTTGGATTTATAATTTCTGCTACATATTAGTTCTAATAACATGTAGGATTACTATTGTCACGAGTCTTAAACTCAGAAATACTGGTAAGGTGTAACTTTTTGTTGTTGCATCACCAGGACGTTAGCTTGGCAAAACTGTCCAAATGTTTTGTAGAGTGTAGACTGTATAATTTTTTTGTAGCTGTTTCTTTGTGCTTTTGGTTTGATATGTGATTGTTGGTTGCCTATCAAGTATTGCATTGTATTGTTTCTTTTATATTATAATGGTTATATCCTGTTCTAATGGATGTTTTTTTATCAGTGGCTGTGACTAGGTCATCTATTAACTAGAAACTGTAGCAATGACAAGAATGCACTAGGCCGAGATGCTGGGCCACAAGTTTCTGATTAGATACACTGTGCCACCACAACTATGTTAAAAAATCAATTTAGGCAATACTCCGTAGATAATTTGCAGTTGTTCAATTTGAGCAATCTTGGTTATGTCCAAATCTGTAACCTGGACCTAGTCTACTCTGTGCACCCACAATTGTTTTAAAGCTGTGGTCATGGTTGCTTTGAGGTTTCTTATCTAATACCGGTATGACATAACATGCCATTTGTGCACTCTAACATGTCGTGAGTCTTGACATGATGAGAACGTTAATGATCATTTTGGGTGAGTTCAGATCAAGGAATGTGGCCTTTGTGTTTCTGCAAATGTGGGTCAAAGGAGTATTGCTCTTTGGGACATTAGTTTCCAATGTCAGCTGCAGTTTGATTCCTTCTCTTTTGTTTCTTTGGGATCTCAGTTCGATTACCCAATATAAAGACATTGGCTATATGAGTTTATGATATAAGTATGTGTGAAGCATAAAAACATCACTGATTCTTTCATCTTCATTCTAATGACTGGGTCATATTATCCATCGAATCAATTATAGAAAGCAACTTTCATCTTCATTCTAATGACTGGGTCATATTATGCATTCGAATCAATTATAGAAAGCAATGTGCTATGTACCTTCATGGTGTAAACTCATAGCATATATGGTTTGTTTAATGCCCGCATGTGAGTGCATTTGAGCTCAGTGAAATAGCCCTCCAAGGGTAAGGTGTAAAAGGCAATAAACAATGCCGAAGAATTCACCACATAAGTTGTATAAGCTACCCATAAGATATATAACTTGCCTTTTGGTTTGTGCATGATAACACATCTTATCATGTCCTGGGTCTTGATGCATCTAAATTGGACACCAAGTCATTCTTGAGTTGCTATATCTATTCTATCAGATGTTGACACAAAGTCGTGAACTTTATAAAATCTACATTGGAGTTTTCGTCATATCTTCAAAGTAGGCAAATGATTACTTGATTGTATTCCGTTGAAGGCTGCTACTCATGGTTTCAAAGGCGTCGCCTAGGCGTCCAGGCGCTCAATCTTGGGCGTCCAGGTTGCCTAGAGAACAAGCAGCAAGAGCTGGAGAGGTTAAGAATGGAGGGGAAGAGACTCCACCGTGCCGCCCCGTGGTCTGCTTGCTCTCCGCCTCCAGCTTCCACTCGTTGCTGTTCTCCACCGTGCTGCTCTCTCGCCTCCACTTGCTGCAGCCGCCGCCGCGCCCCAGCCCTGCTCCACCATGTGCAGCCCTACATCCTCCTCCAGCCCCAGTGCAGAGAGTAGAGGCCGTGGTGCTGCTTGAGGGAGGGAGAGAGACAAGCTGAGGCGGCGGCGCTGCGAAGGGGAAGGAGAGAGACGAGCACAGAGGCGCAGTTCACGGTCACAGATTCATGGGAGGGAGATAGTCGAGAGAGAGATAAGGCAAGGGCTAGGGTTGTTATGGGCTGATCTAGTTGGCTGGGCCTTTCAGCCCAATTTCTTTCCCTTCTTTTCTTTCCCTTCTCCTTTTCTTTTCCTTTTTATTTCCTCTACTTCCTGCTGCTACGCTATTTTCCTGCTGCTATGGCTTCGCCTACCTTGCCTAGGCGTCCGGAAAGAAGCGGCTCACCTTGCCGCCTTTAAAACACTGGGCTGCTATAGATTTGCAAAATTTCAGTGTTCAGTTTGATAAGAAAAGAAAAGATTACTTCCCATAGTGTTTAGACAGCAAGAGGTTTGTCTCAAATCATAGCATCATGTGAACTCATCTGATTTATCATTTCCAGAGCCTTAAAATAATTTGTCTCTGATTTATTTCATTGTTATTGAATTTTCTGTTCAGTCTGGTGATTTCCACCCTTAACTGCATGTTATTGACTTTTTTTTTACTCTGTGACAGGAAAATGGAAGAGCAAAAGCCCAAGGAGCAGAGGCCCAAGGCCAACGAGAACAAGCCTGTGATGAATGAATAATTGTAGTGTCGTACAAAGCAGCCTTTAATCATGTGATTTTCTGTTGTCAGCTTGCTGCTACCTGAATCGTTGTGTATGAATCTTTTCTGCTGAACTTGGGAACTTGTTATTGAAGTGCGTTTGTTGAACCTGGCTGTGTGCATGTTGTGAGATACTGAGGTGGATCCAACAATGGTCATGTGATATGCGCCCATTATCTATGGAAACCATACTCTGATTAGGGATTGCCTTGTGGCGGAATCGATTTGTTTTGACACCCTGTGGTGGAATCGATTTGTTTAGCATGTCTTTTATTGGCTTATTTTTTTCTATGATCAGAATGCACCGTTAAATATTCTGGACTGGTTCAAAGTATATGTGGCTGGTTTCAGTAGAATCAGTTAACTATTGGAAATTGAAACCCTCGTTATTTCGATGACTGGTTTGGTTTTGAATCATTGAGGGTGTGTTTGGCACAATAGAAATTGATTTGGGTGTTTGATTTTTAGTCAATCTCTTTTGGTATGTGAGACAAATTATGAGGGAGTTAAATAGAGTTTTATATTTGGTGTCTGTTTTCACGTGGAAATTTGTATTATAGGTCATGATGAATGGTCGAGATGTTAGTTTTCAGCTTAAAAGCTTAATTTCTTCCAATTACCATCCCCTCCCATGCTCCATCTTATATGAACTCTCACAAAACAGAGGATTTTGTTGAAACCCTCACTGGCTCGATGACCAATATATATGGCCATGCTTTTATCTCCAAATCATACAATCAATTTTTATTTCATCTCTTACGCGCGTATATGACGGGTATGGAACAAGTTGTATGTAGCTGTCTAGCTAGTATACCCCCACCGAAAGTTGATGAATTTTTTTATTTTATGATTTTTTTTAAAAATAAATTGCACATCTAGACACATGCCAATGCCACCACTGCCAGTTCGATCGAATGCCACCAGCCCACCACTGCCAGTTCGATCGACGGAATGTCCCTCGCCTAGACATTAGTTTTTTTTTTCAAAAAATTGTAACTAATTTATATGTACTTAGATGGATATGAACATTATATGAAAATATAGTATTCGATGAGATCTACAATTTTGTACCTCAAAAGTTTTTTCTTTGTGATCAAAATTTTAATTTCAGTAAAGCTTGTGTCGATTTTTAAAGAACTAAAATGGCTCCTCATAAAAACAATTTGAAAATTTATAGATATCCTCGAGTCATAAAAACTGGCTATGATTCTTTGAATGTGTATTGTCGAACGTCCATACCCAAAATTAAAATTTAGATTCGAATTTTATGTTGATCGTTTGAGCATCATGATGGCTCTGAATGAAAAAGGTTTAAGCTATAACATTGTAGATCTCATCGAGGACAATAATTTTCATATAAAGTTTATACCCATCTGAGTTTATACAAATTAGTTATGTTTTTTTTTAAAAAAAGTGTTGTATAGAAAAGGTAAATTCTGTCGGTTGAACGAGCGATAAGGTTGCTACAGTATACATTCCGTCAATTCATCCAGTTAGAACTATTTTGACTGGCGGCATGCATATAGATTTGCAATTGTTTTGTCCGGATATCTATTTTTAAAATGAAAAACTGAAAAAACTTGGAAAGATGCCGGTGGATAGGAAATGTGCCATCAATCCATATTAAAAAAAAACGGAAATGCGCAATCACCGCGGGACTTTTCGGAAACTCGTCTCCACAACCGGTTGCGGCCGCCAACGCTATCCGCCCCCGTCCATTCGGTCTTTAAGATTCGTGTTGGTCAACCAGCCTCGTTTCCGGGTTTGCATTCCCAGTTGCTGCTCATTCCTATCTTCCATTCCCATCCGCACAACCCTATCCGCGCCATCCAACTGCACCCCGTCCACGCCGCCACCCCCCGCCGCTGCGCGCGCTCCTCCTTGCGGCCGCAACAGCCTCCACGCCGCCGCCACCCCACTCCCTCCTCCCGCTGTGCTCCTCCCCGCTGTCATCCTGCGCCGGCCGCCACCGCTTTCCTCCCCGTGCTCAGCGCTCGCCGACCACGCCGCCTGCTGCTTGCGTCCGCCGCCACCGATTCCCCCCCCTGCTCACCTGTCCCCTACCTCGCTCTCCTCCGTGTGGCCAACAGCTGCCTCCAGCCCCGCGGCGCTGGTAAGTATCTCGTGGCGCGGCGCTTTGGTTTTCCTCAAATTTGTTTTGCATTATTTAAGAACTCGCGATGTTCTGTGCAGAAATGGATAGCGCCGGACACATCTCTGATGAACATGGTTCCAATTATCCATCTGATGCCGAAGGTATTCAGGCCCCTATCTGTTCCACATGTGTGTTCGATTTTGCATTTCTTTGGTGGTAATATGTGATTTCTTCAGTTATATCTTTTTGTTTGTTGTCAGTACTAACCGACGACCAAAGTTGCATTGTATTCTTGTTTACAGACGTCCAAATGACCACATTATGTTTATATGGGTCAGCTTTTACTTGTACTACAGCTATTGGTCTGATTTGAAATAGTTGTATGCAGTGTTGCAGACAAAATGCTGAAACAAATAAGAACCATACATTTTAAAAGCCACTTCTTTTTCTTTCAGGCAATCATACTACTACACGATGATAAATATCATGTTTTCTTTTTTTTCACCCGGAACAATTCAGCATGCGTTTTGTTCCCATGCATGCTGATTTGTAGTTTGTACTGTATTACACTTTTAAGGTTGTACTGTATAATTTGTAATCTAAGTGCGAAAAGGAATAATTGTGGTTTCCAATGATCTGATAATATGAGTACGCTAATATCTATGCGCCCTTAACTGTAGTTGTTGACAGTGAACCAGGCGAGAGAAGCATAACTCAAGCTGGCTATGAATATCTTCCCAACAATGTACTGAATGATGGTGAGAACATCGTGGACAGCAGTGACTCTATTGCAGACCAAGATGACAATGACACGGTTAAGATCGTCCAGACACACTCAAACTTTAGTACACACCCTGATGAGCTTGGCTTTTTCCATGATGAGGCCCCTGCAAATAAGGCAAAGCAGCTTTTTGAAGCTTATGATCGAGGATTTATTAGTTTGAACAGGTACCACTTCAACAACATACTAATTTGAGCCTTGTTTTTTTAAAGTATTTCATGATATGTGTCGTATATTAGAACCAGTATGCTTCATCTAGCTACCTTATGAATCAGTGATCATTTCGTGCATCACGTGCGAAACACAATAACTATAGATGGGCTGAACCTTTGGTGGCAAATGATGCGCGGTGGAAATTTTGGATTTACTCTGTGTGATGCAATCATGCGTCTATACAAAAGACTTGATGATCGAATGTATCAGCCAGGACATGGTAGATGGAGGCATTTCTTGCCTGCAAGTTTTTCGGTACGCAATAAACCATTTTCTCCCTAATCTGCTTTAGATATTCCACATCTCACAATACCAGTAGATTTCAGGGACTTAAAATTCTGGCACTTCCTAATTTCTTTTTGTATGAACTGCAGGCCAAAGTTCTAAAGGGGGGATAATTACCTTGAAGATGCCAATGTGCGTGCTGCGTTTGTCGGAAAGCACATATCTTACAATATCGACGACTATAATATGGTATAATTTTATTGCCCTTCACAAACACAGCGTCTAAAACAATTAGCTATTGAATACCAACTCATTGGAAACCCTGTTTCAGCTTGTTCTCCCTATTGTTTTGGATGGAAGTTGGAGCTGCTATTTCTGGGACTTTGCTTCAAGTAAAATACATGTGCTAGATCCTACAATGATGAAGTCCAGCATAACCTGTGTTCAGAGGCGCCACCATGCATCTGTCACAAGACTCAATGATGCAATTTCAAGTTGCAAGGATACTTTCTTCAAGGGATGGTCAGTGAACATGAATGATTGGAGTATTGGACACAATGCTACGTGGTGGGACTTGGTGTTAGCTGCCGCAGGTCTATACACACCTTTACAGTTACATTTCATTATGCCCACTTCTGTCATGCCAAATATTTGTTGATCATGAGCTGTGGTTAACTATTTTCCCTTATGTCGCTATGTGGTAATATCAGCAACAATTCAGGTCTACTTGCCACTCACTACGCACGGGCTTTTCATGGAAAAGGCCTACTTTGGGGACTCAAGATGGTAAATCTCATGTATTGTTTTTTTATCAGCACAGTATTTACGATGAACTTTTCTTGGTCCTGACACGCCATCACCATATTCGATCCATGCAGGCAGAGCATGGATTAAACCGGGCCGAGTTACTGTATCAGCTCTTGTCCATGGGTGGAAATTATGGCGACATCCCAGCATTATTGATTGATCTGATGGAGATTTGATTGGTGGCCAATGTTGGACATATTGTAGTGTCGTGGCCAAGGTGTATGTTATCTAGTATCGTAGTTCACTGCAACTTTGTTGTAGTATATTAATCGTGGACATTTGTACCAGTTTGGCATATTAAGACAACTTGCTGTTTATGTATTGTACTAACCAACGCCCAAGTAATGTTGCTTACATGGAACAACGACCAAGTAATGTTGGTTTATTTTCATCACTATGGTTGTCATGTTGCCTGCTAAGGGCACCATGGCAAAGCATTTAAATTTTTTGTTAGCCTGAGGTATCACTAGTTTGGTTCCCTTTGGTTATCTAGGTTATTGCCCTTATTTTTGCACGAACTATTTGGTTCCCTTTGGTATCTTTCAGGCGTGATGGGGCAGTCCGATCCCAGCAAAAATAGTAGCAGTCATAAACCGATCCCAGATGGAACAACATTAAAAAACATGTAATAGCATACTGGTTGTGCTCAACTGCAAAGCATTGCAGAGTTCAGGTACAATGCCAGAAAATAGTTATGGTTCTGCCTTCTCGTGCTGTTAATTCTGTCCCATGGTTACATAGAAGTAACATAGGCAAAATAGGTTACATCCATCATTGGTTTTCTAATGATCTAGGAATTGCAATGTCATGTTGCCATATCTAAAGCGGATTGGATGGCCGCCGGCAGGTTGGCTTTGTTACCAGGCATACTCAGCATCTGATGCAGCAAATTGCACAGGTGCAGCTGTTTAGATTCCTGAAAAGAATAGGAGTATTTTAGCACAGGCAGAACCAAAACAACACATGTTTTTCTTCTGCAGGAATACTTGCCTAAGTTTAGAACTAATCAGTGTCTTCATGTGAGATCTAAACAAGATCTAAGTTGTTCAGTAAAAGACTGGGCTTACTCACCACGGTCAGTATCCTTGTCAGTGTTTTGCCGTCAAAGAAACGTGCATAGAACATTGTGTACAACCCTGAACTGGAGCTGCAAATCAGTATACAATATTAGTATATAACATTTTCCTTTTTTATCATGCGTATGTAAGGTGTCCTAAAATTTATTTTTTACACTACCTCACACCATGGCCTCCTTCCACAGTAAGGTACTCAATCTCCCAGTCAGCCATATGCACTTGAGGATGTTGGAATAGCTGTTCCTTGCAAATGCTGACACCTTTATGCATCTTCTCCACAATTCCATTGTGTTTGTTCATAACAGCTTCCACACCATTTGCCATTGTGACTGGGTCAATTACCACAATTGTTCTCCGTTCAAAATTCCATACGTATAGGGACCAATCCAAATCGACACACACAGGAGCTAAAATCTAATGAGTCAAATGAAAGGAGAATTAGAAGATTATCAGACATCAGCCAGCAAATTGCTCATGTGTTAACTTGCTACTTTTCAAACTCTTACCAGCTTGCATTCACCCACATCGTATGTTACGTGGTAGCCAACAAACATATCTTTGAGCCTTGTAGATTCGTTAAACTGATCGCTCTGCAGCATAACATCCTGAGACAGATACATGCATTTTCATTAGCTGAGGCATGAGTGACGCTTAGGTTGCAACAATAGGTTATTCATAACCGACGAGCTTAAAGTGATGGTTGCAACAATGGCATTTGGGATGGGCATAGACAAACCAGATGTTAGATGTGTAATTCATTACGGATGCCCTAAGAGCCTTGAGTCCTACTACCAAGAGAGTGGTAGGTGTGGCAGGGATGGTTTGCCGTCAGTTTGCTGGCTATATTACAGACGTTGTGATTTCAACAGAGGTGAATTTCATTGCTCTGAAGCAAAATCTGTAAGTCTCCCCTACTGATCATAGCTATCAATGTTAAGTACCTATTAAATCACTGAAACATGTCGACTTATTGTTTTATTTTCTCAATTCCAGATAGCACAAAAAACATCTATTATGGAGTCTTTTTTGGCGGGTAAGAACTATTGCCTACTTGGTACATGCCGCAGGCAAAGTTTGCTGATGTACTTTGGAGAAAACATTGATCCTCAATGCGGTAAGACATTCTGTCTCTTCTACATATTACCTGTTATATCCCCATGAAGAATTTACATTAAAACGTCCACAATAAACTCTAAATTTTGAGAAAATTATCCCCATGAATAATCTACATTAAAATGTCCACAACACACTCTAATTTTGAAAATTGGGGATTGTAAATCTGGCAGGCAATTGTGATAAATGTACTAGTGCCATAAAGGTTAACTGGCAACTAAATTATGCATTGTAAATCTGGTAGGCAATTGTGATAACTGTACTACTGCCATAAAGGTCCAGAAGGATCTTTCCAAAGAAACATCCTCGTTGCTTTCGGTAATTAATCAGATGGGCGGCCGCTTTGGCCTTAATTTACCAATCGATGTCATACGTGGCTCCCGTGTAAGTTCATCCCGCTCTTATGTGTCGTCTATATAAGTTATCTAGATGGAATTGGAAGTTAAAACCTAACGTTTTCAACCATGGTTTGAACAACTTCAGGGTAAAAAGGTTACAGAAAACCTCTACGACCAGCTGCCTGAATATGGCTCTGGTAGGCGCCACTCTAACAACTGGTGGAAGGCACTTGGGACAATCTTATTGAACAACGGTAAACACCTTTCATTCATTTCTTCTGGCCTGAATTTGATGACAGGCTTACCGAAGATATTTACTGTATGGTAATTTGTACAGGATTTCTGGTAGAATCGGTACGTGCAACTTACAGAACTATAAGGTAATTCAATTGGAACACTATACGGCTAGAGAATTTAATTTGATCATTTTCAAATTCCAAATTATTTCCCAAAAAAATTGCTATGCAGCTTAAGCGACAAGGGGAAAGCTTATATTGATGACATCACAGCGAGGCACACACCACTGTTACTCCAGGTAACCAAGATATGCTGGAGGACTGTGACACAGAGGATGAACGTGAACAATTGTCTTCAAATCCTTCAGTCCAAAATAGCGACTCGTTCACAGAGGTATTGTTCTTGCATTGAATTTGGAATGTACATGGAGTTCTGTTTTCAAAATCCAATAGATGGAATTATATAACTTAAATTCTCAATTTTTTTTTATTCAAATGCAGGGTGAATTTGAATTGTACCAGTTGCTTTCCACAGTCAGAACAAAGATAGCAAAAGACAACTCCACCGCACCATAAATTACTACATAACTTGAAAAGGATAAGTTTTGTATTCACCCCCGCAACAAATTAATCTAACAAATTACTTTCTCCCAGCTATGCTATCTGTGGCGATCAAATACTAAGAATCCTTGCAAAGACTCGGCCTTCCACTACTGATAGGCTCATACTGGTAGATAGAGTCAACATGGTAGCTATCTTGAGCATCTCGGATGAATGATTTTTTACTGAACGACCCACCATCAGTGATCTGATCGTTTTTCTGAAAACACTATGCAGACATTCGTAAACAAATATGGCGGTCTCTTCCTTCACTACATCAAGAAAAAGTCGCACCAAGTCCAACTCCCTCTTGATCATAACCCTGAAGAATATGCTCCTGTTGACATTGAAAATGCAATCATCAGTGATTTTGATTGGCCTTGTCCACAAAACAGCATTAATGATGATATACTGATGCTGATTCAGAAATATGACGGGGTAGCCACAAAACTCCTTATTCCCTTAGATTTTTCCATTTTCGAAATTTCGTTAGCTTGTAATCTATAAGCCTTTTGACTATCCTTTTTGTGCAGCTAACGCTTGAAGAAATACTACGCAGCTACCCTTACATTGGAATACAAGATGTCGAGACTTCGCTTGAGCAACTTGAGTGCGCATATGAAATCTATAGGAAGAATGGCCTATATTTTCAGTTCTAGCTACTTTTGGGTTAATTGTATTTTAGCACCGCCAACCATGCTAAAGTCTGATGTAATTTTTAACTGCCAAGTTCTTATTTTAACTTGTAATGCTAAAGTCTTTATTTTACTAGTTGTGGAGATGCAGAGCCTAGCTAATCTCAACCATCTGTTACCTGTTCTGTACTGCACAAACATTCACTGGTTCTATCTTGTACGCAATAGTGTTACCAAAGCTGTTCAGCGCAGGGCCCACACCTCGGTAGGCCCCAATAGCCAGCCTCTTTGTCTACCAAACAGCATGTGTACGTAAGCATGGTAGCCAAACCAACACATCCCAGGCTTCCACAAGCGTCACCAAAACCCTATTGTTCCCTCCAACTCACAAGGCCACCTCAAACACCGCCGCCCCTCTTCCTCACCCCCTGTCCCCGCCCTCCTTTTTCTCGTTTCCTGCTTTTTTCCAATAATCGATTATCCAGTATCAGAACCAGCCTCGACCTCAACGTGGGGGGACGGTCGAAGGTGTCAGGTGTGTCACAATTTTTCCAATTTTCAACCCAAAACATCGCCTCCTAGATCTGTGGATTCGTTTTTTTAGGGTTCTAATGCCCACAACCTAGTGGTTAATCTCAGATTTGTTGTGCTTGCATAGCTTATTTTTGTTTCAGCAGTTTTTAATCAGCATGTTTCCCATGTCCCATGAACCAATGCTGTCTTGAGTGCCATCAATGTTACCTGTCACACAGATCTTGGGCATATTAATGTTCCTGCTGTCACTGACATATCCGAGATCTGTAGCTGGCCTGTCCCTCTCCCTTGTTCGTGTGCTACAAGTACACGCACCCCAGTTTAAATATGACGCCGATAAAAACTGTAGTTATTGCATTCTCTGTTTCTTTGTTATTTTTTCTGATACTTGTTGCCTTACGATGCGTTCATTACAGATCAGGCCACCGGCTGTAATTCAGCATGTTCAGTAATTCAGAATGTTGTTGTGTGTCTCTGCATTCAAGTAAACCCGCAGCAGCATCTCTCATGAGGGCCTGAAAGGACCAACCAGCACTAGCATCTCCCAAAAGGGCCTGAACGGACCCACTCACTGCATGACCTGAAAAAATCATCTAGCTCCAATTAACGTTTTCTGCACCACCTCCTGTACCACTTTCAGTGACATATCTGAAAAAATGATCTTACCGGCAGCCGCATTCATGTAACTGCAAGAACCAAGGCCATCATCTTCCATGTTCCCTGTAATGTTTAACAAAAGGTAAATGCTCATTCGGGGACATCCATGTCTACACTAAAATTTTACGCATATTTACAGAAACATTCGTTTCAAATTATAGGTGCAAGAGAAACAAGATACTTGTTAATTGCCCTAAATACATTTCACCTACAACATAAAAAAAATATTGGCAATAAACAGAACAATTGAACATTCAGCAAAGGTAATTGAATAATCGAATGCTGCTTTTATCAACCGAATGCTGCTTTACCAATAGTCTTCTTTATTGAGCAAAGGTAAAGAAAAAATAGTCACGAAATGAAGGTTTTTACAAGCCACACCTTTGCTGCAACTATCGTAGATGACTGGGTAAGGATCTAGAGCCATCTCATCAGCCGGCTGAAGATCTCCTCCTTGCTCCTCCATCTCAGCTTTTACTTAAAAACTTGCTGCCTGCGATAATTCATTATTGCTCCTCCATTATTTCCTTGCTAAACTGAATGGAAATTCATATATCCGACCATATGCAAGAAAATCACTAACAAGAAGACTTACTGTTCGATTGGAACTCTATAAAGAAAGACACACCCGGCACGTGGCCTAAAGCTGTGCAGCGACGGGTTCCTGCGTGTCTGTTCTGCACCGTGGCAGACACACCCGGCACCCGCGGTGCTGCGACGCGTACAAGCTGGGCCATTCCTGCATGTTTGTTCTGCACCCTGGCAGCCTGGCTGTCGCACACTTAATTCAGCTTGGACCGCGGACGCCGAGGATCAGGTTAGCTTTATTTATTATGGTCAGCACATATGCCTCCCAAAAAGAGGCCACATTGGTTCCAATCTTAATGCCGCGAGAAACATGTTCCAAGATACTCCTACAACCCTTTTTTCCACGGCGCCAGAGACATGCTCCCACGTAATAACACAAATGGCCTACTCCGCTCTAAATATTTGCCACATAACCTCTGTAGTATAACTGTATGTGAAGTAGTATTCAAGTTTTTTTACACCAACTGTTTGTGCTTTTTACATAGTCCTGCTTCAAGCAGGCATGGACCACTGTACCCTTCCCCCTCTACGCTTTTTATCCATTGATGAGTCACATGCTTTTTCTGGATGCAAATGGTCCAACTGTCCCAGCTATACTATATGTCAAATAGTCCAACTGTCCCAGCTATACTATATGTCAAATAGTCCAACTCTTTTAGCTGGATGCAAATCGTTCAACTGGATGCAAACGGTCCAACTGATAGTTTAACTAGATGCAAATGGTCCAACTATTTCTGCTATATATATCTCAAATGGTTCAACCGTTTGCATTGCGCCCCATGTCAATGCACGGATGTGACGACACAGTGTGCACTGTATCACACTACTCCTATTACGGCCATGTTCAGATTCCCAACTATTCACTATTCATTCCAACTTTTCACTATTTATTCCAACTTTTTCACTATTCCCCCCTCACAAAACACGTTTCCCAGCGAATGCTACAGTATTTTTCTTATGCTACAGTGTTTTTTCCTACAATCTAAACACACCCTACATGCAAAAGATGAGTAGCTGCAGCGCATTCGTCATGCAATCGTTTTCTTGGACAACGAGAAATCGCTCGACCAATTAATTTTACTCAAGGCGCCATGCGAATCGTCGACGATTCTCTCTACTCGAGGCGCAGCAGTCTATCTTCCGCACACGACGGCCAACAGCCTGCTCCACCCCACCTTTGTGTGTGTCTCATACTGATTGGAGAGCATTGCCAGATACTCCTACAACCCTTTTTTCCACGGCGCCTGAGACATGCTCCCACGTAATAACACAAATGGCCTACTCCGCTCTAAATATTTGCCACATAACCTCTGTAGTATAACTGTCTGTGAAGTAGTATTCAAGTTTTTTTACACCAACTGTTTGTGCTTTTTACATAGTCCTGCTTCAAGCAGGCATGGACCACTGTACCCTTCCCCGTCTACGCTTTTTATCCATTGATGAGTCACATACTTTTTGGATGCAAATGGTCCAACTGTCCCAGCTATACTATATGTCAAATAGTCCAACTGTCCCAGCTATACTATATGTCAAATAGTCCAACTCTTTCAGCTGGATGCAAATCGTTCAACTGGATGCAAACGGTCCAACCGATAGTTTAACTAGATGCAAATGGTCCAACTATTTCTGCTATATATATCTCAAATGGTTCAACCGTTTGCACATCCAGCTACTCTACTTTGCAGGCATGGACCACTCCCCACATGCTTTTCTTTGCGCCCCATGTCAATGCACGGATGTGACGACACAGTGTGCACTGTATCACACTACTCCTATTACGGCCATGTTCAGATTCCCAACTATTCACTATTCATTCCAACTTTTCACTATTTATTCCAACTTTTTCACTATTCCCCCCTCACAAAACACGTTTCCCAGCGAATGCTACAGTGTTTTTCTTATGCTACAGTGTTTTTTCCTACAATCTAAACACACCCTACATGCAAAAGATGAGTAGCTGCAGCGCATTCGTCATGCAATCGTTTTCTTGGACAACGAGAAATCGCTCGACCAATTAATTTTACTCCAGGCGCCATGCGAATCGTCGACGATTCTCTCTACTCGAGGCGCAGCAGTCTATCTTCCGCACACGACGGCCTACAGCCTGCTCCACCCCACCTTTGTGTGTGTCTCATACTGATTGGAGAGCATTGCCAGATACTCCTACAACCCTTTTTTCCACGGCGCCTGAGACATGCTCCCACGTAATAACACAAATGGCCTACTCCGCTCTAAATATTTGCCACATAACCTCTGTAGTATAACTGTCTGTGAAGTAGTATTCAAGTTTTTTTACACCAACTGTTTGTGCTTTTTACATAGTCCTGCTTCAAGCAGGCATGGACCACTGTACCCTTCCCCGTCTACGCTTTTTATCCATTGATGAGTCACATGCTTTTTGGATGCAAATGGTCCAACTGTCCCAGCTATACTATGGCCTTGTTTAGATCGCCAACTTATTTTGCCAACTTGTCACATCTAATGTTTGGACACTAATTAGGAGTATTAAACATAGGTGTAAAAAAAAACTAATCACATAGATGGACTCCACATCGTGAGACGAATATATTAAGCCTAATTAATTCATCATTAGACACTGTCATGCTACAGTAACCCGCCATTAAAAATGCGCTAATGACGGCACATATTAGACTTAATAGATTCGTCTTGCGATGTAGAGTCCATCTGTGTAATTAGTTTTATAATTAGCCTATATTTAGTGCTCCTAATTAGTGTCAAAAGGATGGATGTGACATTTCGCCAACTTTCACCAACTTTCTTACCCTCATCTAAACAAGGCCTATATGTCAAATAGTCCAACTCTGTCCAACTGTCCCAGCTATACTATATGTCAAATAGTCCAACTCTTTCAGCTGGATGCAAATCGTTCAACTGGATGCAAACGGTCCAACTGATAGTTTAACTAGGGCCATGTTCAGATTTCTAACTATTCACTATTCATTCCAACTTTTCACTATTCATTCTAACTTTTCACTATTCCTTCCTCACAAAACACGTTTCCCAGCGAATGCTACAGTGTTTTTCTTATGCTACAGTGTTTTTTCCTACAATCTAAACACACCCTAGATGCAAATGGTCCAACTGTTTCTGCTATATATATCTCAAATGGTTCAACCGTTTGCACATCCAGCTACTCTACTTTGCAGGCATGGACCACTCCCCACATGCTTTTCTTTGCGCCCATGTCAATGCACGGATGTGACGACACAGTGCGCACTGTATCACACTACTCCAGGCACCATGCGAATCGTCGACGATTCTCTCTACTCGAGGCGCAGCAGTCTATCTTCCGCACACGATGGCCTGCAGCCTGCTCCACCCCACCTTGCTGCTTTGTGTGTGTCTCATAGTGATTGGAGAGCATTGCCATGGACATTGCGCGACACCGGCAGAGTCTTTTACCTGCGCTCCTTTCCCATACCTCTCGACAAGTCAAGAGTAAAAGCCTCCTTTTTTTCTGCCAGAGTCGCAAGGGAAGAACGTTTTTTGTCCGCGGTGCGTTATGCAGCTGGTTCCGTTTTGACTTCGGTGCCTAGGTAAATACTACTAGTAGTTACTATTGAAGCACTTGTAATATTTTACCATCGTTTTACTGAAGCTAGTAGCAATTATTACTCACCCACTGTCGCTACCGACTGCCCATCTCGAGGCAGTACGGATACCATGTGCATCATCAACTTTTTTTTTTTACTTCGGTAAATACAAGTTACTATTGCATCTGAACCATATTACAATGTTATACCATTCTTTTTTTAACTGAAGCTAGTAGTAATTATTACCCACCCATTGTCGCTACCGACTGCCCATCTCGAGGCAGTACGAATAGCATGTGCAGCGTTTTTTTTTTACTTCGGTAGCGAGTAAATACAAGTTACTATTGCATCTGAACCATATTACAATGTTTTACCATTGTTGCTTTTACTGAAACTAGAAATTATTACCCACCCATCGTAACTGCCCATCTCGAGGCAGTACGATTACCATGTCCCGCATCAACGTTTTTTTTTTTAACTTCGGTGCCTTGGTAAACTGAACCACTTGCAATGTTGTACCATCGTTTTTTACTGAGACTAGTAATTATTACTCACACATTGTCGGTACTGACTGCATGAGAGAGTTTGTTATGTGTCATGCTTCTCGAGACAGTTTTTCTGTATATACAATTCTAGGAATTAATAAATTGTGTATGTTAGTTTACCACTGTTTTGTTGAATGCCGAGGTTAAATTTTTTTTTTTGAAATAAAAATGCCGAAGTTAATATTAGATAGTGTAATTTCGAAAGAATTTTGGAGATCTTCTTTCATGTCTGTTATGCACGTGTTAAGTTTTTGTTATCTTAAACCTTTGTCCCAAGTCTTTAAGTAAAGTAGCCATGATTTTTCAAACATTTTAAAGGCACATTATATTTAACAATTTGTTTCAATGCTAAAATTACTAACTAGACTCCACGACCTCAATGTGTGCTGTTTAGTAATATCTAGTCAGATGGCACGCGCAAATAGCACGAGTTCCTAGTTTTTTTGGCCCACGCAAATAATTTTTCTAATTGATTCATGCATTATTTATTTTCCCTTACTCTTATATATTATTTTACAAGTATTCATATGCATAATTCGATTACAGGTTGTTATTTATTAATTATACCTTCTATCGATTATATAACAATTTTATGTTTTGTATAGATTATCAATTACTTTTCTATATTTAACCTCCATTAAATATATAGCGTCGCTAGTGGGGACATACGCAAATGAGATATTCAGTTTGGTGGAAGAGCAATTTAGTTTTGTTGTCGCTCTTTTGTCTCCAATTGGCCTCATAACTCATAAATTTTAGTTTAGAGGGCCATCGAACTAAAGTTTTAGAGACAGAGAATTGGTGAATGGACACAAATACCCCTCTAGAAATTAGTTATCTTTGTATATTTAATGAAGGGTATATGAGACATTTTATCACACTTATTAATCTATCCTACAAAAAGTAGATGTAGCTATATTTTGCAACGGAGGTAGTAACTTGTTGCTGCCATACAAACTTGTTATCTATTAATTATATCTTCTATAGATTATATAATAGTTTTACTATACAAATAATTAAAATTATGCTTTGTATATACTAACGATATTATTCTCAAACAAATATTTCATATCACTAGTATAATTTAGTCAATATTTAACTATTTCATACAACTAAGTTTAGACTCCATTTTATAGTTCTAAAAATTAGGCTTGGATTTACCGTTATAATTGGTATTATTTGTAGGGGGGTTATTTGATATTACCTTTTCGATGGCACAGGTAGATAATGTATTTAAAAATCAGGGGGCTACTTTAAATTATTTCTATAATGGCACACGTTGCTAATTTAGCCACATGATTAGGGGGTAACTTTACCCTATTTTTATAATGGCAAAGGTGAGTAATTTACGAGAAAAGAACACATATCTAACGACTATTATGATTAGTGTTCTTGGACGCCTCGAAAGGAGCCATCCCTAGGTGGCTACTAGGATTTTTCTAGGGGTTTTTTCAGAGTGTCCAACAAGGATCCTAAGTGGACGCCTCGAAAGGAGCCTCCAATCAGTAATAGTAAGATAAGATAACGTCGCTAGCGGGGACATGCGGGATTGAGACATTGATCATTATATGGATGGTATGATTATAAAGTGATGCTTCCACTCGTATGGCGGCATTAAACATAGTGTTGTAGAACACACAGCTCCGGAGCGCAAGATAGAAATAAGCACAAAATGACATTATTTTTATTTAACATGATGGAAAATCCTTCACATTTTTTTATTTCATGTGATGATTGCATTTTATTAGTTGTATCGGTCATGGATGGATTTCTCTACTCTTTTTTTTTTTAATCTGTCTTGTTAGATACGATCTCCTTGTCTTGTTAAATCCTCATCATTTTTAACGTGAATTTTTTTTAACCTCCAACGAACGTGGTGTCTTTTTTTTTCTCAACTAATAACATAATAATAGATAAGACCTCGACTTTGATCTAATCTGTACTATCACTGCAATAGTTTGGAAGGAAAGGAATACATGCTCACGAAGTCACGATAAAAGTTTTATCAGTACCGTTGGGTGGCCGAAAGGAAAAAGGCAACCCGCACGAACAATTAATGAGGTAGTGTAACGTTTGGTGGCTAGCATTTAATTCCGTTCCATTCTCCCTACTACCTGGCGGGGTCGTTCGTCTCGCATTTTGGATCTCCCATTAGTTGTTTCATCCTTCCCTGCGTGTTGGATCGACACAACTCTTCCACTGAGGAATGGAGTATCATCTTAAGGTATGACTGGACATCTACGCATCTCCCGATTCCTTCCCTGCATCCCTCCAATCTCGTAGGTCACAATGGCATTTTACTAATACCCACGATCGACCCGTTCAATATACAGAAATACTTCGGCTACTCTTCCCTCCGGCCATATCAGAAAGAGGTGATAGGGAAACTACTCGAGGGGCGTGATTCCCTGGTGGTCATGGCGACAGGCAGCGGCAAATCAATATGGTGAGCACCCCATACTAAATTTTACCTTTTTCGCACTTAGAGTGGTTAAACCTGATTTATTTTTCGCAGCTATCAAATGCCTCCTCTATTGTTGAGCAAGACAGCAGTAGTCATTAGCCCGCTGCTGTCCCTTATGCAAGATCAGGTACGTCCAGATCAACTCCCCTTTCAAATGAAAATGGCTACGAAGTTTTGGGTCGCAATTTGGGAAATATACTGCAATTCATCTTCCTGTTTTCGAACTTAGGTCATGGGTTTAAAACAAAAAGGTATTAGATCAGATTACATGGGCAGCACTCAGAGCAATACCTCTGTAACCCGAGACGCTGAAAATGGCAAGTTCCAGGTTCTGTACATGACACCTGAAAAAGCGATGTCTTTACCAACCAGGTCACCTTGTGAACACATTTATCATCTCAAACAACTAAAACATTTTTGTAGCGTGATGATTGATCACATTAGCAAACACAGGTTTTGGGACAATATCAGGTCGAAAGGAGTTTGTTTACTCGCAGTCGATGAAGCACACTGTATCTCTGAATGGGGTCATGATTTCAGGTTCCCGTCAGCAGCTAATACATTTTTCATATCATTTATGACTTGCTAAACTTACTAGCACTGAACTTTTTTTTTACAGAGTTGAGTACAAGAAGCTGCACCTATTGAGAAATATGCTCCCTGGTGTCCCGTTTGTTGCTCTCACTGCAACAGCAACTGAAAGGTAGTCCCCCCCCTCCTCCTCCTCCTCCTCCTCTTGCCACCTCAATGATCTAAATGGTCTTATCAACACCTTTCTCCTAGGCCCTCAACTGTCTTTTTTTGTTTTCAAGATAAACTATCATGTTTGTTGTCACAGGGTACGGGCTGATATAATTGAATCACTAAAACTTTTGGATCCTCATATCCACATTGGTTCGTTCGACCGGCCAAATCTATTCTACGGCGCAAAATGCTGTGAACGTTCAGTAGACTTCATAAATCAGCTAAAACAAGATGTTACGAAGAGTTGTGAATCATCAGAGTCAACAATAGTATATTGTGCTACTGTTCGAGATGCTGAGAAGGTATGTCATTGTCCCATATATCCACTGTTTAATATTTACCGTAGACTCTAACCTTGTGGGTTTATAATTACAGATCCATTCTGTTCTAACTTCTCATGGTATAAAAACTGGTTTATACCATGGCCAGTTGGGAAAAAAAGACAGAGAAGAGTCCCACAAGTAAGAGTAACATCTTTGCACTTTTTTTGTAATTTACTGTATGTCTATTTACGTGCTGGCATGTATATATTTTTTTACACTTTGATTCATTTGGTAGGTTATTCATAACCGACGAGCTTAAAGTGATGGTTGCAACAATGGCATTTGGGATGGGCATAGACAAACCAGATGTTAGATGTGTAATGCATTACGGATGCCCTAAGAGCCTTGAGTCCTACTACCAAGAGAGTGGTAGGTGTGGCAGGGATGGTTTGCCGTCAGTTTGCTGGCTATATTACAGACGTTGTGATTTCAACAGAGGTGAATTTCATTGCTCTGAAGCAAAATCTGTAAGTCTCCCCTACTGATCATAGCTATCAATGTTAAGTACCTATTAAATCACTGAAACATGCCGACTTATTGTTTTATTTTCTCAATTCCAGATAGCACAAAAAACATCTATTATGGAGTCTTTTTTGGCGGGTAAGAACTATTGCCTACTTGGTACATGCCGCAGGCAAAGTTTGCTGATGTACTTTGGAGAAAACATTGATCCTCAATGCGGTAAGACATTTTGTCTCTTCTACATATTACCTGTTATATCCCCATGAAGAATTTACATTAAAACGTCAACAATAAACTCTAAATTTTGAGAAAATTATCCCCATGAATAATCTACATTAAAATGTCCACAACACACTCTAATTTTGAAAATTGGGGATTGTAAATCTGGCAGGCAATTGTGATAAATGTACTAGTGCCATAAAGGTTAACTGGCAACTAAATTATGCATTGTAAATCTGGTAGGCAATTGTGATAACTGTACTACTGCCATAAAGGTCCAGAAGGATCTTTCAAAAGAAACATCCTCGTTGCTTTCGGTAATTAATCAGATGGGCGGCCGCTTTGGCCTTAATTTACCAATCGATGTCATACGTGGCTCCCGTGTAAGTTCATCCCGCTCTTATGTGTCGTCTATATAAGTTATCTAGATGGAATTGGAAGTTAAAACCTAACGTTTTCAACCATGGTTTGAACAACTTCAGGGTAAAAAGGTTATAGAAAACCTCTACGACCAGCTGCCTGAATATGGCTCTGGTAGGCGCCACTCTAACCACTGGTGGAAGGCTCTTGGGACAATCTTATTGAACAACGGTAAACACCTTTCATTCATTTCTTCTGGCCTGAATTTGATGTCAGGCTTACCGAAGATATTTACTGTATGGTAATTTGTACAGGATTTCTGGTAGAATCGGTACGTGCAACTTACAGAACTATAAGGTAATTCAATTGGAACACTATACGGCTAGAGAATTTAATTTGATCATTTTCAAATTCCAAATTATTTCCCAAAAAATTGCTATGCAGCTTAAGCGACAAGGGGAAAGCTTATATTGATGACATCACAGCGAGGCACACACCACTGTTACTCCAGGTAACCCAAGATATGCTGGAGGACTGTGACACAGTGGATGAACGTGAACAATTGTCTTCAAATCCTTCAGTCCAAAATAGCGACTCATTCACAGAGGTATTGTTCTTGCATTGAATTTGGAATGTACATGGAGTTCTGTTTTCAAAATCCAATAGATGGAATTATATAACTTAAATTCTCGATTTTTTTTATTCAAATGCAGGGTGAATTTGAATTGTACCCGTTGCTTTCCACAGTCAGAACAAAGATAGCAAAAGACAACTCCACCGCACCGTAAATTACTACATAACTTAAAAAGGATAAGTTTTGTATTCACCCCCGCAACAAATTAATCTGACAAATTACTTTCTCCCAGCTATGCTATCTGTGGCGATCAAGTACTAAGAATCCTTGCAAAGACACGGCCTTCCACTACTGATAGGCTCATACTGGTAGATGGACTCAACATGGTAGCTATCTTGAGCATCTCGGATGAATGATTTTTTACTGAACGACCCACCATCAGTGATCTGATCGTTTTTCTGAAAACACTATGCAGACATTCGTAAACAAATATGGCGGTCTCTTCCTTCACTACATCAAGAAAAAGTCGCACCAAGTCCAACTCCCTCTTGATCATAACCCTGAAGAATATGCTCCTGTTGACATTGAAAATGCAATCATCAGTGATTTTGATTGGCCTTGTCCACAAAACAGCATTAATGATGATATACTGATGCTGATTCAGAAATACGACGGGGTAGCCACAAAACTCCTTATTGTGGCGGTTCCACTCCGAAATTATTCCAAGTTAAGTACCTTGGGACCACTAATCACGTAGTCAGGCACTTAATCCGGAATAAGCTGGAGCGCCGTCGGATTAAACCCGATTAAACCACGTACTTTTCTCGATCGAAACAACAGCACGCCCACACGAAGGTGAGTTCCAGAGATAACAACATTCCACAAATTAACTTACACAAATAGGTATTACAAGTTATTACAAACCAGGTTCAAATTTAAATCAGAGTACAAGTCTTGCAGCGGAATTTAAAAGTTCAACAACTGAAATTAACGTTCATTGCAGCGGAAGATAAACATCTAACGACGATACAAGCAACTCCGTGCTGAAGCCTGCCACGAAGCTACTCCTCCCGATCCTCGCCAGAGGACGGAACCCATTCGATGTGCCAGCCAGGTGGAACCTGGACAGGCCAAGACAAAGCATCGACATCCAAAGGAATACCTGTAAAATAATGCCACAAGCAAGGCTGAGTATACTAATACTCAGCAAGACTTACCCGTCGGGTGAAAACTACATCACCGACATCTAGACAATGAAAGGCTTTTGGCTAGTGGGTTTGTTTGCCAAAAAGCAACTAAATAAGTCCTTGCTTTCAAGTTTTAGCATCATATTCTAGTAAATTTAACCATTCTAGATTAGCATCCTCTCTAAGCATACAAGTGGTGCAATACAATTTAATTCATACAACAAGTTCATAAATCTCATAATTCCACTTGTTACTCAATGTAGCAGGGCGGTCAAGCAGTCTCATTAACCGCGAGAAGCGGACAGTTCGAACCGAATTTGTGCTACCTGGCCAGGGAAAACCCAACACACACGGATACTCTGCCTGCTATAAAAGGTACAAGCATTTCCCAACCTTTCCCATCGATCCACAATTCGGAACCGGGTCCACTTCCTTAGGATAAAGGTTTACTGCTTCACTCACAGCATCACGCATATATCCACAAGTGTACGGCAGGGGAAACAAAGTTTCCAAGGAGAGATGGCTATCGGCCCTAGCTGCTTCAATCTGGTACCGGGCTTACCGGCTCCCATATACCGGCATGCATGTGGTACGTTCAAAAACTTGACACACTCAACCACACATTTCGACCTTAAATCAATTATCATACACGGACGGGAGATCTACATCTATCATCCCGCCCGTCAATCCTTATGATTCCAACATAAGTAAAGACAAGCAATTCCTATGTCTCGCGAGTGACAGGAAATCACTCGACTTGTAACGGACCTAAAGCAATGCTCTATCGATCCTTTCATACTAGTATTGCAATTCATAGGTACTAGGAAATGTGCAGCTAAGGTATTCAATCAACTCCTTGAAACGTAAATGCACAGACATAGAGAATTCAAAGTGCATAATTTGGTAAAGTTAGGTTATGCTCCGGGGCTTGCCTTCTTGCTCGGACTGGGGGTTAGCCTCCGGGTTGGTCACTTCTACACCGGCACCGTGCTCCGGGACTCCTTCCTCGTCTGCGGGGATGAGGGTGTAGTCGCCGTCTGGGATAGCGCCTTCTACATGATATGCATAACTTAGGGTGGCTGTTCTGGAATTTCAGATTCCATTTATTTTATTCTATCTAACTACAAAAAGGTTTATTCTTTTATATAAATCGATTTCCATCTAGATTACTTCGCATTTTTGTTTCTCCATTTCTGTTCATCATTTTTATCTATAAACTTTATGGCAGCTACTGGAGTATAAGAGCTAAGCTCACTCCAAAATTTAGCTAATTTTGAGCTACACATAATTTATAAAAATTATATCAAGTTGCTGCCAGCAGAATTGAAATTAATTCATATAAAATTGAAAATTCATCCATTTCAGGAGATTTTCCTACCAAAGCTAGGCATAAGCATGAGGAGGGCTCCGGCCAAGTGATGGCTCAAAATAACCCTTGGGTAGTCCTCAATAATTTTCCATCCAAAAACACATATTTAATTATTTACCATCCTAAGCTGAGCAAAAATTAAGTTTCTCATTTTTCACAGGTGTGCTAACGAGTTTTTAGTCCTCAGGAGCAAAATGATGATTTTTCACTGCCCAGATTATTTTTAATGATTTCTGCACTGCAAAAAGACAGAAAACCTATTTTAATTCATAACAGGAGCTGTAGTTCATATTTTTAAGTCCCCTTTGGACACAAGCTGTCCCAAGTCACTACAAACAACATATCCAAAGCTCAACCCTAGCGTAGCTCTGGATTTGAAATGGTGCACAACTTTAGGTTTTCATAGTTTGAATTTTAATTCACATACAGTTCGTCAAAAGTACAAACATGTCTAATAGAGATTGTAGTTTAGACTCTCAGGAATCCAGAGAGTATTTTTTTGCATTTTTATGATTTTTGTACGAGTTTTAATGGATTTTACAAGTTTCGGGAAAAATCAAACCTAGACTTAAGAATCTTTTTACGCAGAGAACCCTAGATCTTTCAAAACTTCGCGAACCAGTCCTGCACTTTTGCACAGAGGCCCTTAAACAAAGGTAGACGATGAAGAAAGGTCCCTGGGACCTCGCCGGAGTTGCGCCGGGCAAACTACGGCGAACTAGGCACGGGGAAGTGGGGGGAAATGATCCTGGGCTCACCACGAGTCGTTTGAGGACGGTTTGGAGGCTGGGGGAGGTCGGAGTTGTGCCGGCGACGAGGAGGTGGCGGCGCGGCCGCCGCGGCTTCTACGCCGGCGAGCTCGGGGTCGTTCGCGGAGGGGGGAGAGGTCCTTGAGCACCAGCAGAGCTTGGGGAAGCTAACGGCGTGCTCGAGGAAGCTCGGGGACGGCTCGGAGTAGGGTCTCGACGTGCGGGTGCTTCGACGGCCGGAATTCGCGATTTGGGGGAAATCGCAAATTCTCGCCGGAGAAGGGACAATAGCTTGGGGAAAGTTGGGGGTTTTGGAGCTGGTGGAGTGGACTAGCTCCGTGCGGGATGGATTGGGGAATGGTGGAGCGTGGACGAGGAATTTCGCGAAGAGCTTGGGTTCGGCTTGCGCGTCGCGAGGAGGAAGAAGACCGAGCGAGCGCGGGGAAGTGGAAATGACCAAGTGAGCGAGTGAGAGGAGGGGTGGGAGTGCGCGGTGGAGTGCTTGGGCACGCAAGGGAGGCACTGTGCGGCCTCGGGAGCGTGCGAGCGCGTGGGTGGCTGTCGCGGTCGCCATTGATGGCGCGGCGAGCTCGAACAGAGCGCGCGCGACACGATTGGGCGAGGAAGATTGTGGCGTGATCGCTGGGGATCCTCCACAGTGCTCCTTGGCGCGTAGCGAGCGAGCATCGCGACTGCGGGGCGGCGCTGCGCGGCTGCGACCAGTGCCGAGCGAGCTTGCCATGATGGCGCTCCGCGGCGCGAGGCAGCAGTGCGCCGTCGCCCGCGAAGTGACGGTACGGAAGGCTTGGACAAACGCGTGAGGACAAAAGCTAGCTGCCGCCACAGCTCGGCCGACCCGACGCGGTCTCCGCCACACGCCGGCCACGTGGCGGCCGGACTCCGGCCGGAGCAGAGCGCGCCAGGGGCGAGCTGGCAGCCCCGTGGAGCTCTTTGCCCCTTTTGAACTTTCTCCAAAAATTTGAGCTGAACTTCGAAACGTGTAAAATTAAAAGTTGGAGTTTGAGGTGCGGGACACAACTTCCGAGCTTGGACCGGGCACTTCGACCAGGCGCTACGGCGCTTCGAGCTTGAACCGCAAGCTCGAGCTTGCCGAGCCTCGAATGGTCGGAAACGCCACTCGAGGGTGAGTGCCCCCCCTCGAGCTTGGCTGCGAAGCCTCGAGCGTGACGGAACGTCGCTCGAGGGTGAGTCCTCGAGCTTGGCTGCGGAGCCTCGAGGGTGACGGAACGTCGCTCGAGGGTGAGTCCTCGAGCTTGGCTACGGAGCCTCGAGGGTGACGGAACGTCGCTCGAGGGTAAGTCCTCGAGCTTGGCTGCGGAGCCTCGAGCGCGACGGACGGCGGGGCCTCGAGGGTCCTGTCGTGCAGCCTCGAATCGTGACGGAAACTACCGGCTAGGCTCGATCGTCACGGACATACTGACTAGGCTCGATCGTCACGGACATAGCTCGATCGGGACGGATTTTTACGGCTAACCTCGATCGTGACGGACATTCCCGCTCGAGGGTCACCGATCGGCGCGAACGCCGTGGCGAGGTTGTCGCGAAGGGCTGTCCGAGATGTTTAAGTTTTAGTTGGGTGCCAAACAACCCTTGTTTTTGAGTTATAATTGAATTTTTGACGAATTTTTGAATTTCAACCCAATTTCCTGTTGCATTGATTTTAATTGCACTTTTTAATTCTTTTGACATCAGAGATGTCACAGCCTACCCCCCTTAAAAGGAATCTCGTCCCGAGATTCGATTACACTTAGGAACAAGGTGGGAAAAAGGTACCTTGGTCTAAGAAAGGATGTCGGGGTAGTTCTTCTTTAGATAGTCTTCGGTTTCCCATGTGGCTTCATCTTCGGAGTGATGACTCCACTGAATTTTGTACATTTTAACTCCCTTCCTTCGTGTTTGTCTCTCTTTCTCGTCGAGGATCTTAACAGGATACTCATCATAAGAGAGATCCGGTTCAACCGAGAGTTCCTCTTCAATAACCTCGGTTGGAACACGAAGACACCTCTTGAGTTGAGAAACATGGAATACATTGTGTACCGCTGAAAGTTTCTCGGGAAGCTTCACTTGATAGGCTACCGGCCCACATTGCTGAGTGATTTCATACGGGCCGATAAAGCGAGGTGCAAGCTTGCCTTTTAGTCCGAATCTATGCACACCCTTGGTCGGGGAGACCTTAAGATACACGTGATCACCAACTTCAAACTGAAGTGGCTTCCGCCGCTGGTCAAAGTAGCTCTTTTGCCGTGACTGAGCGGTCTTCAAGTTCTCCCGAATGATCCTACCCTTTTCTTCTGCTTCCTTCACAAGGTCAGGGCCATAAGTATATCTCTCGCCTGCCTGGGACCAACACAACGGGGTCCGACATCTTCTACCATATAAGGCTTCGAAAGGTGCCATTTTAAGGCTCGCTTGGTAGCTGTTGTTATAGGAGAATTCAGCCAGAGACAAACATTTCTCCCAATTCTTCCCATAATGGATAACACAAGCTCGAAGCATATCCTCGAGTATTTGGTTTACCCTTTCCGTCTGCCCATCGGTCTGTGGGTGATATGCCGAACTACGGATCAGTTTGGTGCCTAGGAACAATTGCAACTGTTCCCAAAAGCGTGCTACGAACGGAGCACCACGATCTGAAATTATCGTCTTGGGTACCCCATGTAGACAAACGATCCGCTCCAAATAAATCTCCGCGTACTTCTTAGCGTTATAAAAGGTATTGACCGGAATAAAATGTGCGGTCTTGGTAAGGCGGTCCACAATTACCCAAATGGAGTCATGCCCCTGAGGGGTTCTGGGAAGTCCAACAATAAAGTCCATGTTTATGTCTTCCCACTTCCATGAGGGAATAGGTAGAGGTTGAAGCGTGCCTGCTACCTTCAAGTGGCTGGCCTTAACCCGCTGGCATGTGTCACATTCCGACACATACGTGGCAATTTCTCGCTTCATTCGAGTCCACCAAAAGTTTTGTTTCAAATCTTGGTACATTTTGGTGCTGCCGGGATGGATAGAAAATTTAGAGAGATGTGCCTCATCCATAATCTTCCTCCGGAGTTCCGTGTTTTTAGGCACCACGAGGCGATGCCCGAACCACATTACTCCCTGCCCATCTAGCCGGAAACACTTGTACTTCTCTTTCACCTTCTCCTTGGACAATTTCCTTTTAAGGATTTTAATGCACGCGTCATTTAATTGGGCTACCACAATCTGATCGTGCAAGGTTGGTTCCACTGCAACATGGTTGAAGTACCCGTGTGGAACAATCTCTAAATTGAGCTTTGCCATTTCGTGACACAGGGTGTCGGCATAGGACTCCACGGAAAGACAATGACAACGAGCCTTGCGGCTTAGCGCATCCGCGACTACATTAGCCTTCCCGGGGTGATAATGCACACTAAGGTCATAGTCCTTTGCTAACTCCAACCATCTTCGCTGTCTCATATTCAATTGTGCCTGAGTGAAAACATATTTGAGGCTCTTGTGGTCTGTGTATATGTTGCAGGGAACACCCATCAAATAGTGTCTCCACATCTTGAGAGCATGAATAACCGCTGCTAACTCAAGATCATGCGTGGGGTAGTTTTGCTCATGAGGCCGAAGTGCTCGAGAAGCATAAGCAATCACTCGGTTTTCTTGCATGAGAACACAGCCAAGACCGGTGCCTGATGCATCGCAATAGACATCATAAGGCTTGGTGCAATCGGGCTGAGCCAAAACTGGGGCTGAAGTTAAATGTCTTCGCAAGGTGTGGAAAGCTTCCTCACATTTGTCATTCCACTCAAATTTAACTCCCTTCTTCAAGAGTTCGGTCATGGGCTTTGCTATCCGAGAGAAATCCGGAATAAAACGGCGGTAATAACCGGCTAAACCCAGAAAACTCCGAATCTCATGGACAGAGGTAGGTGGTTGCCAATCTAGCACCTCTTGTACCTTGGTTGGATCCACGGATATACCATCCTTGGAAATCGTGTGACCTAAAAACTTCACGCTCTCAAGCCAGAATTCACACTTGGAGAACTTGGCATAGAGCTGGTGATCTCTCAATCTCTGAAGAACAATGCGAAGGTGCTCGGCATGCTCTTCCTCATTCTTAGAATATATAAGAATGTCATCAATGAAAACCACCACAAACTTGTCTAGTTCAGACATGAAGACCGAATTCATGAGGTACATGAAGTAGGCCGGGGCATTGGTGAGTCCAAAAGACATAACCAAGAATTCATAAAGTCCATATCGTGTGGAAAAGGCAGTCTTTGGAATGTCACAAGGCCTGATTTTGATTTGGTGATAGCCAGAGCGAAGGTCAATCTTGGAGAACACTCTGGCGCCAGCTAGTTGGTCAAACAAGATGTCAATACGGGGAAGCGGATACTTGTTCTTGATGGTTACCGCATTGAGAGACCGGTAATCAATACACAACCTCAAGGAATGATCCTTCTTTTTCACAAAGATAGCGGGACATCCCCAAGGTGATACACTTGGACGAATGAAACCCTTATCTAGCAATTCTTGGAGTTGAATTTTTAATTCAGCCAATTCATTGGGCGGCATTCTATATGGTCTCTTTGATATAGGTGCTGTGCCAGGTTGAAGTTCAATCACGAATTCAATGTCTCTATCCGGCGGCATCCCCGGTAAGTCATCCGGAAATACATCGGCATACTCACATACCACCGGAATGTCCTTTAGTTGGGTTTCTACCATTGTGTAAGCACACGCATCGACGCAAGTCCGCTGTGGCAGATATAGCACACTCGGGCCATGCGTAGGCGAGTTTATCTCAACAACTCTTTCCGCAACATCTAGGACAACCTTATGTTGAGTCATCCAATTGGCTCCTAACACAATGTCAATTCCTTCCATTCCAAGCAGAATCAAATCAGTAGGAAATGTTTTACTTCCCAGCCTGATTGGAACCTTGTGGGTGACTTGGTTGGATGCAATCTTGCCTCCCGCAGTTGATATCACATACGATGATTTGGTATGGTAAGATTTTAATCCGCATTTCACATGAAATCTTGTGCTTATAAAACTATGCGTTGCCCCGGAATCAAATAATATCACAGCAGGTTGAGTGCAGATAGGGAAGGTACCAGTCATGTCTGGGGCTCCCTCGGGTAAGTCGGCCAAGGTGGTGTAGTTGAGCCGTCCTTGGCGAACTTGCACACGCTGTTGCTGCTTGCCCTTGCCTTGCTGATTTCCCGGGCGCTGGTTTTGCTGCTTGTTCTGCGGGCAATCCTTGAATAAATGATCTTTACTTCCACACTTGAAGCACTGATAGCCGGCTCCAGGGCGAGCTGGCTGCTGTGCATTTTGCCTTGGTGCTTGCTGCTGCTGCGACGGTGGAGGGAAACGAGGCGCGTTAGGCTGTGGCGGCCTAGCAACCCATCCACCTCCCTGAGGTGCCCTGGACTGTCCCTGCGGTGCAGCCGGGGGAACCAAGCGGAACCTTTGTGGCTGCGCGCTCGACGGTCCAGCGGGAGTCTTCCTCTTCTTTTCCGCCTTGTGCACCATGTTGGCGTCTTCTTGAGCGATGGCAAGGTTCACGAGATCGCCGTACGTGGCAGCACGGGTGGTGGCCAACTGTGCCTTTAACTTGGTGTTAAGGCCACGTCGGAACCTCTCTAGCTTCTTCTCGTCGGAGTCGGCGTGATGACCCGCATAAGGGCACAGACCATTGAAGGCCTGGGCGTACTGAAGCACTGTACGGGTACCCTGGGTCAGCGCCAAAAACTCATTCAGCTTTCGCTCTACTAGACCGGCCGGAATGTGATGAGCCTTGAATGCAGCCTTGAACTCATCCCACTCAACTACATGACCCTCCTGCTGCAGGGCCAGGTAATTCTCCCACCAAAGGAGAGCTGGGCCGCGGAGTTGCTGTGCCGCGAACACGACCTTGCGGTTGGAGGTGCAAGGCGTCGCCAGAATGGTGAACTTGGACTCGATGGCTCGAATCCAGGTGTCGGCCTCCAAAGGCTCCTCAGCTCGTGAGAAAATCGGCGGGTGCGTTGCCAGAAAATCTTCGTATCTGGCCACCTGAGGCTGAGGGGCCCGTTGACCTCCTTGCTGAAGCATCTGCTGCTGCATCATCTGCTGCTGATGCTGCAGGTTCCGGAGAATCTCCGTTTGCGTGGCGTAGAGCTGCTGCCACGTAGGAGGTTGCTGCGGTGGAGGAGGTGGCGGTGGCTGTTGCTGCCCCTCTGGCCCCTGCTGGTTAGCGTTGGAGCCACTAGCGTCGTGACCGCTGCGGGTGATTGCCATCTGCAGTAGGTACTTGTATTAGCCACATTCCATAAGCTTGCATAATGAATGACAAGATAGAACGTGACAATATATTAAAGTGTACTGCGCAGAATGGCAAGTCAGCACGCAGTTCGGAAGAAAAATCATATCTCCCGACAGGAAACAAGTCAAATGCTCCAATTCGGTCAGTAGCTCGAAAATTTCATGCTCTACAACTTTCATGTTGGGCTCAGAATCAAATTCGGACTGGAACTAAGCCGAAAAATTCAATCTTTAGCTCTCTGCATTTGCTGTTTTTCAGCAGGCCGAGCTATAGTGTTTTGGTTGCCATTTTTATTTCGCTTAACCAATGGGGTTGCAATTCGGTGATCATTTTGTTTGACAAATTCCAAACAACTTTGTAGTTCACATCACAGCCCAGAAATGAATGGAAAACCCATCAATAATTAAAACAAGGTCAGCTGCAGAACGTTTTCAACACAGCTGTAACAACATCATCAAGTTTTACACCACAACCACACCATTAATTTACATTGCCACCAAATAGGAGGAGCTCAACTCCATCTAGCCTATTATAGCATGAAGCCAAAATCTAGGCCTAGCGGAGGAGTAAACTTGCTACTACCACTCTAAAAATCATCCAAGTTATTAGCGGTAGCCTCGCTGCCCATAGGTGAAGGTGGAGCTGGAAGGGGCGGCATGTCATCCTCGGTGTCCATGTCGGAATCGGGGGCCTCTCCTTCACCATTCCCTCCTTCTTGCTCAAGAAGGTGCTGAGCGTCATGGGCGGCAAGCATAGCATTTGCATGCTCCAAGGTACCATGTACCTCCTCAAGCTCATCTCTAGTTTGTGCTAACTCATTCTGGGTGTTGTTGTGTGCAATCTGGAGGTCATTCAATTGCCTCTCCAAGTCAGCAATCATGGCATCTCTAGTGGTCACCTCAATGGACAAAGAGGTCCTCTCAACCCCTATGTCACGGGCGCGAGCCGACATGTCCATGGCAATGTTGAGCATCTCGCTCTGCGACCGTCCAAGAAGTGCCTGCAAACGGTGATAGGCTCGGATCCACCTCATCATCAAAGCGGCTGCTGCGACGGGGCTCTCCGCCATCCTCAAAGGAGAGCTAAGGTAGCGCCTCATCCAGTGGGGATCATCCGGCTGAGTTGGTGGAAACAGCCCAAGCAACTGGTGCTCTACCAAGCTCTGGTTCTGAGCACAAAAAGAACTGATGCCATTCAAGGCAGCTAGCTCACAAGTCGTCTCCATGTGGTGTCCATGAACTTCCACCGTCCAGGTGGGGGAACTAGGACACGGCGGGTGGCGATAGACCACCAAACGCACACGGGAACGAGTCACACCACGGTCTCGGATGATGATTCTCTCATATTGTGGCGGTGTAGGGTAGCCAAGTGCCTGTAGAACCGACCACAAGATGCTAGGGAAACCTTCCCATCCCAAGCAATCAGAGAAGGACACGTCGTTGGGGTGGCTAGCCAGGTCAGCGAGGGCGTCCATCTGAACCAAAAGGAAAAAGGGGCAAGGGTGAGCACCGGGTAGCGCCAAAGAATAAGAACAGATTCTGTGCAGGGTAGTAAAAATTTCAAAACTCGAAATCTACAAGCTCAAAAATTCCCAAATTTGGCCAGGACATTGTTCAAGTAATTCCTAACAAGTTTCATTTTGGAGGTTTGAGCAGAAACTGTCGTTAAGATGGTGTAAAAATTCAATTTTTATCTCACTGTCCCCAGAAATTTCCAGCAGACAGGGGGTTACCATTTTTAGCATAACTCCAATTTTACTGAACCATTTTCGTTGAAATTTCTCCAGCATTTACTCCATAATATTTATGACAACTTTCGTGTTGAACACTTTTTCGTTCGACAACGTTTTCAGTTTCGAATTAAGGGTGCAACAGATTGTTCTCAGCAGGATTTTTGGGTTGTGATTTCAATTCCTTTGATGGCGGTTCGATTCGGTCACTTATTAAAATCCATGTCAATTCAGTGAGATGCAATGCATGAGCGGCCTATTCGTTCTCTCCAACACACATGCCAATAACTTTTGGCTTACGAAATTAGTGCCGGTGGCTAGGCAATATCCGTCTCTCCCTATATTAACTAGTCGAACTTCTAACCGTCTCAACATACGGATTCGCGGTTAGTGTACCTGCAGAAAATTTCATTTCAGAGCATGTATAATCAACCTTTCGTGCCAGCACTCACGAAAGCGTCTCCATTCATTACCACCCACTATATAGAGGTGGCACCCGATCGTTTAACATTGAACGGGCAATGTTCATATGTCACCAAGGCAACATATTGACAGTTTCATACGCTATTGGAATAGCGTATTGACTTTGTGCCGCCATCATATTTGCATATGATGCCGTGGTACGCTACAGCAATCGCCGTACCTTGCGCCCACCATCCTATTCTAGTTTCATACGCCATCACAGCGTATTGACTATGTGCCGCCACTATATTTTCATATAGTGCCGTGGTACGTTACAGCAATCGCCGTACCTTGCGCCCACCATTGCGGAAAGTAAATGACAGAATGAAATGTGCTGGAAGTCAGTATAATATACTATTTGCCACCTATCATACCGTGATCCCTTAACCCACATAGGCTTCACGCTCTAGGTAACATCCTTAGCGGTCCTAACAACAACCTTCCACCGAAAAGCACGGCGGAAGTACGAGTTGGCAAATTTTATTCCAAAAATATTTATTTAAGGTTTGTTGGTCTCTCCGGTGCGCTGTTTCGGCTCTGATGCCAGCTGTGGCGGTTCCACTCCGAAATTATTCCAAGTTAAGTACCTTGGGACCACTAATCACGTAGTCAGGCACTTAATCCGGAATAAGCTGGAGCGCCGTCGGATTAAACCCGATTAAACCACGTACTTTTCTCGATCGAAACAACAGCACGCCCACACGAAGGTGAGTTCCAGAGATAACAACATTCCACAAATTAACTTACACAAATAGGTATTACAAGTTATTACAAACCAGGTTCAAATTTAAATCAGAGTACAAGTCTTGCAGCGGAATTTAAAAGTTCAACAACTGAAATTAACGTTCATTGCAGCGGAAGATAAACATCTAACGACGATACAAGCAACTCCGTGCTGAAGCCTGCCACGAAGCTACTCCTCCCGATCCTCGCCAGAGGACGGAACCCATTCGATGTGCCAGCCAGGTGGAACCTGGACAGGCCAAGACAAAGCATCGACATCCAAAGGAATACCTGTAAAATAATGCCACAAGCAAGGCTGAGTATACTAATACTCAGCAAGACTTACCCGTCGGGTGAAAACTACATCACCGACATCTAGACAATGAAAGGCTTTTGGCTAGTGGGTTTGTTTGCCAAAAAGCAACTAAATAAGTCCTTGCTTTCAAGTTTTAGCATCATATTCTAGTAAATTTAACCATTCTAGATTAGCATCCTCTCTAAGCATACAAGTGGTGCAATACAATTTAATTCATACAACAAGTTCATAAATCTCATAATTCCACTTGTTACTCAATGTAGCAGGGCGGTCAAGCAGTCTCATTAACCGCGAGAAGCGGACAGTTCGAACCGAATTTGTGCTACCTGGCCAGGGAAAACCCAACACACACGGATACTCTGCCTGCTATAAAAGGTACAAGCATTTCCCAACCTTTCCCATCGATCCACAATTCGGAACCGGGTCCACTTCCTTAGGATAAAGGTTTACTGCTTCACTCACAGCATCACGCATATATCCACAAGTGTACGGCAGGGGAAACAAAGTTTCCAAGGAGAGATGGCTATCGGCCCTAGCTGCTTCAATCTGGTACCGGGCTTACCGGCTCCCATATACCAGCATGCATGTGGTACGTTCAAAAACTTGACACACTCAACCACACATTTCGACCTTAAATCAATTATCATACACGGACGGGAGATCTACATCTATCATCCCGCCCGTCAATCCTTATGATTCCAACATAAGTAAAGACAAGCAATTCCTATGTCTCGCGAGTGACAGGAAATCACTCGACTTGTAACGGACCTAAAGCAATGCTCTATCGATCCTTTCATACTAGTATTGCAATTCATAGGTACTAGGAAATGTGCAGCTAAGGTATTCAATCAACTCCTTGAAACGTAAATGCACAGACATAGAGAATTCAAAGTGCATAATTTGGTAAAGTTAGGTTATGCTCCGGGGCTTGCCTTCTTGCTCGGACTGGGGGTTAGCCTCCGGGTTGGTCACTTCTACACCGGCACCGTGCTCCGGGACTCCTTCCTCGTCTGCGGGGATGAGGGTGTAGTCGCCGTCTGGGATAGCGCCTTCTACATGATATGCATAACTTAGGGTGGCTGTTCTGGAATTTCAGATTCCATTTATTTTATTCTATCTAACTACAAAAAGGTTTATTCTTTTATATAAATCGATTTCCATCTAGATTACTTCGCATTTTTGTTTCTCCATTTCTGTTCATCATTTTTATCTATAAACTTTATGGCAGCTACTGGAGTATAAGAGCTAAGCTCACTCCAAAATTTAGCTAATTTTGAGCTACACATAATTTATAAAAATTATATCAAGTTGCTGCCAGCAGAATTGAAATTAATTCATATAAAATTGAAAATTCATCCATTTCAGGAGATTTTCCTACCAAAGCTAGGCATAAGCATGAGGAGGGCTCCGGCCAAGTGATGGCTCAAAATAACCCTTGGGTAGTCCTCAATAATTTTCCATCCAAAAACACATATTTAATTATTTACCATCCTAAGCTGAGCAAAAATTAAGTTTCTCATTTTTCGCAGGTGTGCTAACGAGTTTTTAGTCCTCAGGAGCAAAATGATGATTTTTCACTGCCCAGATTATTTTTAATGATTTCTGCACTGCAAAAAGACAGAAAACCTATTTTAATTCATAACAGGAGCTGTAGTTCATATTTTTAAGTCCCCTTTGGACACAAGCTGTCCCAAGTCACTACAAACAACATATCCAAAGCTCAACCCTAGCGTAGCTCTGGATTTGAAATGGTGCACAACTTTAGGTTTTCATAGTTTGAATTTTAATTCACATACAGTTCGTCAAAAGTACAAACATGTCTAATAGAGATTGTAGCTTAGACTCTCAGGAATCCAGAGAGTATTTTTTTGCATTTTTATGATTTTTGTACGAGTTTTAATGGATTTTACAAGTTTCGGGAAAAATCAAACCTAGACTTAAGAATCTTTTTACGCAGAGAACCCTAGATCTTTCAAAACTTCGCGAACCAGTCCTGCACTTTTGCACAGAGGCCCTTAAACAAAGGTAGACGATGAAGAAAGGTCCCTAGGACCTCGCCGGAGTTGCGCCGGGCAAACTACGGCGAACTAGGCACGGGGAAGTGGGGGGAAATGATCCTGGGCTCACCACGAGTCGTTTGAGGACGGTTTGGAGGCTGGGGGAGGTCGGAGTTGTGCCGGCGACGAGGAGGTGGCGGCGCGGCCGCCGCGGCTTCTACGCCGGCGAGCTCGGGGTCGTTCGCGGAGGGGGGAGAGGTCCTTGAGCACCAGCAGAGCTTGGGGAAGCTAACGGCGTGCTCGAGGAAGCTCGGGGACGGCTCGGAGTAGGGTCTCGACGTGCGGGTGCTTCGACGGCCGGAATTCGCGATTTGGGGGAAATCGCAAATTCTCGCCGGAGAAGGGACAATAGCTTGGGGAAAGTTGGGGGTTTTGGAGCTGGTGGAGTGGACTAGCTCCGTGCGGGATGGATTGGGGAATGGTGGAGCGTGGACGAGGAATTTCGCGAAGAGCTTGGGTTCGGCTTGCGCGTCGCGAGGAGGAAGAAGACCGAGCGAGCGCGGGGAAGTGGAAATGACCAAGTGAGCGAGTGAGAGGAGGGGTGGGAGTGCGCGGTGGAGTGCTTGGGCACGCAAGGGAGGCACTGTGCGGCCTCGGGAGCGTGCGAGCGCGTGGGTGGCTGTCGCGGTCGCCATTGATGGCGCGGCGAGCTCGAACAGAGCGCGCGCGACACGATTGGGCGAGGAAGATTGTGGCGTGATCGCTGGGGATCCTCCACAGTGCTCCTTGGCGCGTAGCGAGCGAGCATCGCGACTGCGGGGCGGCGCTGCGCGGCTGCGACCAGTGCCGAGCGAGCTTGCCATGATGGCGCTCCGCGGCGCGAGGCAGCAGTGCGCCGTCGCCCGCGAAGTGACGGTACGGAAGGCTTGGACAAACGCGTGAGGACAAAAGCTAGCTGCCGCCACAGCTCGGCCGACCCGACGCGGTCTCCGCCACACGCCGGCCACGTGGCGGCCGGACTCCGGCCGGAGCAGAGCGCGCCAGGGGCGAGCTGGCAGCCCCGTGGAGCTCTTTGCCCCTTTTGAACTTTCTCCAAAAATTTGAGCTGAACTTCGAAACGTGTAAAATTAAAAGTTGGAGTTTGAGGTGCGGGACACAACTTCCGAGCTTGGACCGGGCACTTCGACCAGGCGCTACGGCGCTTCGAGCTTGAACCGCAAGCTCGAGCTTGCCGAGCCTCGAATGGTCGGAAACGCCACTCGAGGGTGAGTGCCCCCCCTCGAGCTTGGCTGCGAAGCCTCGAGCGTGACGGAACGTCGCTCGAGGGTGAGTCCTCGAGCTTGGCTGCGGAGCCTCGAGGGTGACGGAACGTCGCTCGAGGGTGAGTCCTCGAGCTTGGCTGCGGAGCCTCGAGGGTGACGGAACGTCGCTCGAGGGTAAGTCCTCGAGCTTGGCTGCGGAGCCTCGAGCGCGACGGACGGCGGGGCCTCGAGGGTCCTGTCGTGCAGCCTCGAATCGTGACGGAAACTACCGGCTAGGCTCGATCGTCACGGACATAGCTCGATCGTCACGGACATACTGACTAGGCTCGATCGTCACGGACATAGCTCGATCGGGACGGATTTTTACGGCTAACCTCGATCGTGACGGACATTCCCGCTCGAGGGTCACCGATCGGCGCGAACGCCGTGGCGAGGTTGTCGCGAAGGGCTGTCCGAGATGTTTAAGTTTTAGTTGGGTGCCAAACAACCCTTGTTTTTGAGTTATAATTGAATTTTTGACGAATTTTTGAATTTCAACCCAATTTCCTGTTGCATTGATTTTAATTGCACTTTTTAATTCTTTTGATATCAGAGATGTCACACTTATTCCCTTAGATTTTTCCATTTTCGAAATTTCGTTAGCTTGTAATCTATAAGCCTTTTGACTATCCTTTTTGTGCAGCTAACGCTTGAAGAAATACTACGCAGCTACCCTTACGTTGGAATACAAGATGTCGAGACTTCGCTTGAGCAACTTGAGTGCGCATATGAAATCTATAGGAAGAATGGCCTATATTTTCAGTTCTAGCTACTTTTGGGTTAATTGTATTTTAGCACCGCCAACCATGCTAAAGTCTGATGTAATTTTTAACTGCCAAATTCTTATTTTAACTTGTAATGCTAAAGTCTTTATTTTACTAGTTGTGGAGATGCAGAGCCTAGCTAATCTCAACCATCTGTTACCTGTTCTGTACTGCACAAACATTCACTGGTTCTATCTTGTACGCAATAGTGTTACCAAAGCTGTTCAGCGCAGGGCCCACACCTCGGTAGGCCCCAATAGCCAGCCTCTTTGTCTACCAAACAGCATGTGTACGTAAGCATGGTAGCCAAACCAACACATCCCAGGCTTCCACAAGCGTCAGCAAAACCCTATTGTTCCCTCCAACTCACAAGGCCACCTCAAACACCGCCGCCCCTCTTCCTCACCCCCTGTCCCCGCCCTCCTTTTTCTCGTTTCCTGCTTTTTTCCAATAATCGATTATCCAGTATCAGAACCAGCCTCGACCTCAACGTGGGGGGACGGTCGAAGGTGTCAGGTGTGTCACATTTTTTCCAATTTTCAACCCAAAACATCGCCTCCTAGATCTGTGGATTCGTTTTTTTAGGGTTCTAATGCCCACAACCTAGTGGTTAATCTCAGATTTGTTGTGCTTGCATAGCTTATTTTTGTTTCAGCAGTTTTTAATCGGCATGTTTCCCATGTCCCATGAACCAATGCTGTCTTGAGTGCCATCAATGTTACCTGTCACACGGATCTTGGGCATATTAATGTTCCTGCTGTCACTGACATATCCGAGATCTGTAGCTAGCATGTCCCTCTCCCTTGTTCGCGTGCTACAAGTACACGCACCCCAGTTTAAATATGACGCCGATAAAAACTGTAGTTATTGCATTCTCTGTTTCTTTGTTATTTTTTCTGATACTTGTTGCCTTACGATGCGTTCATTACAGATCAGGCCACCGGCGGTAATTCAGCATGTTCAGTAATTCAGAATGTTGTTGTGTGTCTCTGCATTCCAGTAAACCCGCAGCAGCATCTCTCATGAGGGCCTGAAAGGACCAACCAGCACTAGCATCTCCCAAAAGGGCCTGAACGGACCCACTCACTGCATGACCTGAAAAAATCATCTAGCTCCAATTAACGTTTTCTGCACCACCTCCTGTACCACTTTTAGTGACATATCTGAAAAAATGATCTTACCGGCAGCCGCATTCATGTAACTGCAAGAACCAAGGCCATCATCTTCCATGTTCCCTGTAATGTTTAACAAAAGGTAAATGCTCATTCGGGGACATCCATGTCTACACTAAAATTTTACGCATATTTACAGAAACATTCATTTCAAATTATAGGTGCAAGAGAAACAAGATACTTGTTAATTGCCCTAAATACATTTCACCTACAACATAAAAAAATATTGGCAATAAACAGAACAATTGAACATTCAGCAAAGGTAATTGAATAATCGAATGCTGCTTTTATCAACCGAATGCTGCTTTACCAATAGTCTTCTTTATTGAGCAAAGGTAAAGAAAAAATAGTCACGAAATGAAGGTTTTTACAAGCCACACCTTTGCTGCAACTATCGTAGATGACTGGGTAAGGATCTAGAGCCATCTCATCAGCCGGCTGAAGATCTCCTCCTTGCTCCTCCATCTCAGCTTTTACTTAAAAACTTGCTGCCTGCGATAATTCATTATTGCTCCTCCATTATTTCCTTGCTAAACTGAATGGAAATTCATATATCCGACCATATGCAAGACAATCACTAACAAGAAGACTTACTGTTCGATTGGAACTCTATAAAGAAAGACACACCCGGCACGTGGCCTAAAGCTGTGCTGCGACGGTTCCTGCGTGTCTGTTCTGCACCGTGGCAGACACACCCGGCACCCGCAGTGCTGCGACGCGTACAAGCTGGGCCATTCCTGCGTGTTTGTTCTGCACCCTGGCAGCCTGGCTGTCGCACACTTAATTCAGCTTGGACCGCGGACGCCGAGGGTCAGGTTAGCTTTATTTATTATGGTCAGCACATATGCCTCCCAAAAAGAGGCCACATTGGTTCCAATTCTTAATGCCGCGAGAAACATGTTCCAAGATACTCCTACAACCCTTTTTTCCACGGCGCCAGAGACATGCTCCCACGTAATAACACAAATGGCCTACTCCGCTCTAAATATTTGCCACATAACCTCTGTAGTATAACTGTATGTGAAGTAGTATTCAAGTTTTTTTACACCAACTGTTTGTGCTTTTTACATAGTCCTGCTTCAAGCAGGCATGGACCACTGTACCCTTCCCCCTCTACGCTTTTTATCCATTGATGAGTCACATGCTTTTTCTGGATGCAAATGGTCCAACTGTCCCAGCTATACTATATGTCAAATAGTCCAACTGTCCCAGCTATACTATATGTCAAATAGTCCAACTCTTTCAGCTGGATGCAAATCGTTCAACTGGATGCAAACGGTCCAACTGATAGTTTAACTAGATGCAAATGGTCCAACTATTTCTGCTATATATATCTCAAATGGTTCAACCGTTTGCACATCCAGCTACTCTACTTTGCAGGCATGGACCACTCCCCACATGCTTTTCTTTGCGCCCCATGTCAATGCACGGATGTGACGACACAGTGTGCACTGTATCACACTACTCCTATTACGGCCATGTTCAGATTCCCAACTATTCACTATTCATTCCAACTTTTCACTATTTATTCCAACTTTTTCACTATTCCCCCCTCACAAAACACGTTTCCCAGCGAATGCTACAGTGTTTTTCTTATGCTACAGTGTTTTTTCCTACAATCTAAACACACCCTACATGCAAAAGATGAGTAGCTGCAGCGCATTCGTCATGCAATCGTTTTCTTGGACAACGAGAACTCGCTCGACCAATTAATTTTACTCAAGGCGCCATGCGAATCGTCGACGATTCTCTCTACTCGAGGCGCAGCAGTCTATCTTCCGCACACGACGGCCTACAGCCTGCTCCACCCCACCTTTGTGTGTGTCTCATACTGATTGGAGAGCATTGCCAGATACTCCTACAACCCTTTTTTCCACGGCGCCTGAGACATGCTCCCACGTAATAACACAAATGGCCTACTCCGCTCTAAATATTTGCCACATAACCTCTGTAGTATAACTGTCTGTGAAGTAGTATTCAAGTTTTTTTACACCAACTGTTTGTGCTTTTTACATAGTCCTGCTTCAAGCAGGCATGGACCACTGTACCCTTCCCCGTCTACGCTTTTTATCCATTGATGAGTCACATGCTTTTTGGATGCAAATGGTCCAACTGTCCCAGCTATACTATGGCCTTGTTTAGATCGCCAACTTATTTTGCCAACTTGTCACATCGAATGTTTGGACACTAATTAGGAGTATTAAACATAGGTGTAAAAAAAAACTAATCACATAGATGGACTCCACATCGTGAGGCGAATCTATTAAGCCTAATTAATTCATCATTAGACACTGTCATGCTACAGTAACCCGTCATTAAAAATGCGCTAATGACGACACATATTAGACTTAATAGATTCGTCTTGCGATGTAGAGTCCATCTGTGTAATTAGTTTTATAATTAGCCTATATTTAGTGCTCCTAATTAGTGTCAAAAGGATGGATGTGACATTTCGCCAACTTTCACCAACTTTCTTACCCTCATCTAAACAAGGCCTATATGTCAAATAGTCCATCTTTGTCCAACTGTCCCAGCTATACTATATGTCAAATAGTCCAACTCTTTCAGCTGGATGCAAATCGTTCAACTGGATGCAAACGGTCCAACTGATAGTTTAACTAGGGCCATGTCAGATTTCTAACTATTCACTATTCATTCCAACTTTTCACTATTCATTCTAACTTTTCACTATTCCTTCCTCACAAAACACGTTTCCCAGCGAATGCTACAGTGTTTTTCTTATGCTACAGTGTTTTTTCTACAATCTGAACACACCCTAGATGCAAATGGTCCAACTGTTTCTGCTATATATATCTCAAATGGTTCAACCGTTTGCACATCCAGCTACTCTACTTTGCAGGCATGGACCACTCCCCACATGCTTTTCTTTGCGCCCATGTCAATGCACGGATGTGACGACACAGTGTGCACTGTATCACACTACTCCAGGCGCCATGCGAATCGTCGACGATTCTCTCTACTCGAGGCGCAGCAGTCTATCTTCCGCACACGATGGCCTGCAGCCTGCTCCACCCCACCTTGCTGCTTTGTGTGTGTCTCATACTGATTGGAGAGCATTGCCATGGACATTGCGCGACACCGGCAGAGTCTTTTACCTGCGCTCCTTTCCCATACCTCTCGACAAGTCAAGAGTAAAAGCCTCCTTTTTTTCTGCCAGAGTCACAAGGGAAGAAGGTTTTTTGTCCGCGGTGCGTTATGCAGCTGGTTCCGTTTTGACTTCGGTGCCTAGGTAAATACTACTAGTAGTTACTATTGAAGCACTTGTAATATTTTACCATCGTTTTACTGAAGCTAGTAGCAATTATTACTCACCCACTGTCGCTACCGACTGCCCATCTCGAGGCAGTACGAATACCATGTGCATCATCAACTTTTTTTTTACTTCGGTAAATACAAGTTACTATTGCATCTGAACCATATTACAATGTTATACCATTCTTTTTTTAACTGAAGCTAGTAGTAATTATTACCCACCCATTGTCGCTACCGACTGCCCATCTCGAGGCAGTACGAATAGCATGTGCAGCGTTTTTTTTTTACTTCGATAGCGAGTAAATACAAGTTACTATTGCATCTGAACCATATTACAATGTTTTACCATTGTTGCTTTTACTGAAACTAGAAATTATTACCCACCCATCGTAACTGCCCATCTCGAGGCAGTACGATTACCATGTCCCGCATCAACGTTTTTTTTTTAACTTCGGTGCCTTGGTAAACTGAACCATTTGCAATGTTGTACCATCGTTTTTTACTGAGACTAGTAATTATTACTCACACATTGTCGGTACTGACTGCATGAGAGAGTTTGTTATGCGTCACGCTTCTCGAGACAGTTTTTCTGTATATACAATTCTAGGAATTAATAAATTGTGTATGTTAGTGTATCACATAGTAGACAAAGCTAGATTCCACTGTTTTGTTGAATGCCGAGGTTAAATTTTTTTTTTGAAATAAAAATGCCGAAGTTAATATTAGATAGTGTAATTTCGAAAGAATTTTGGAGATCTTCTTTCATGTCTGTTATGCACGTGTTAAGTTTTTGTTATCTTAAACCTTTGTCCCAAGTCTTTAAGTAAAGTAGCCATGATTTTTCAAACATTTTAAAGGCACATTATATTTAACAATTTGTTTCAATGCTAAAATTACTAACTAGACTCCACGACCTCAATGTGTGCTGTTTAGTAATATCTAGTCAGATGGCACGCGCAAATAGCACGAGTTCCTAGTTTTTTTGGCCCACGCAAATAATTTTTCTAATTGATTCATGCATTATTTATTTTCCCTTACTCTTATATATTATTTTACAAGTATTCATATGCATAATTCGATTACAGGTTGTTATTTATTAATTATACCTTCTATCGATTATATAACAATTTTATGTTTTGTATAGATTATCAATTACTTTTCTATATTTAACCTCCATTAAATATATAGCGTCGCTAGTGGGGACATACGCAAATGAGATATTCAGTTTGGTGGAAGAGCAATTTAGTTTTGTTGTCGCTCTTTTGTCTCCAATTGGCCTCATAACTCATAAATTTTAGTTTAGAGGGCCATCGAACTAAAGTTTTAGAGACACAGAATTGGTGAATGGACACAAATACCCCTCTGGAAATTAGTTATCTTTGTCTATTTAATGAAGGGTTTATGAGACATTTTATCACACTTATTAATCTATCCTACAAAAAGTAGATGTAGCTATATTTTGCAACGGAGGTAGTAACTTGTTGCTGCCATACAAACTTGTTATCTATTAATTATATCTTCTATAGATTATATAATAGTTTTACTATACAAATAATTAAAATTATGCTTTGTATATACTAACGATATTATTCTCAAACAAATATTTCATATCACTAGTATAATTTAGTCAATATTTAACTATTTCATACAACTAAGTTTAGACTCCATTTTATAGTTATAAAAATTAGGCTCGGATTTACCGTTATAATTGGTATTATTTGTAGGGGGGTTATTTGATATTACCTTTTCGATGGCACAGGTAGATAATGTATTTAAAAATCAGGGGGCTACTTTAAATTATTTCTATAATGGCACAAGTTGCTAATTTAGCCACATGATTAGGGGGTAACTTTACCCTATTTTTATAATGGCAAAGGTGAGTAATCTACGAGAAAATAACACATATCTAACGACTATTATGATTAGTGTTCTTGGACGCCTCGAAAGGAGCCATCCCTAGGTGGCTACTAGGATTTTTCTAGGGGTTTTTTTTTCAGAGTGTCCAACAAGGATCCTAGGTGGACGCCTCGAAAGGAGCCTCCAATCAGTAATAGTAAGATAAGATAACGTCGCTAGCGGGGGACATGCGGGATTGAGACATTGATCATTATATGGATGGTATGATTATAAAGTGATGCTTCCACTCGTATGGCGGCATTAAACATAGTGTTGTAGAACACACAGCTCCGGAGCGCAAGATAGAAATAAGCACAAAATGACATTATTTTTATTTAACATGATGGAAAATCCTTCACATTTTTTTATTTCATGTGATGATTGCATTTTATTAGTTGTATCGGTCATGGATGGATTTCTCTACTCTTTTTTTTTAATCTGTCTTGTTAGATACGATCTCCTTGTCTTGTTAAATCCTCATCATTTTTAACGTGAATTTTTTTTAACCTCCAACGAACGTGGTGTCTTTTTTTTCTCAACTAATAGCATAATAATAGATAAGACCTCGACTTTGATCTAATGTGTACTATCACTGCAATAGTTTGGAAGGAAAGGAATACATGCTCACGAAGTCACGATAAAAGTTTTATCAGTACCGTTGGGTGGCCGAAAGGAAAAAGGCAACCCGCACGAACAATTAATGAGGTAGTGTAACGTTTGGTGGCTAGCATTTAATTCCGTTCCATTCTCCCTACTACCTGGCGGGGTCGTTCGTCTCGCATTTTGGATCTCCCATTGGTTGTTTCATCCTTCCCTGCGTGTTGGATCGACACAACTCTTCCACTGAGGAATGGAGTATCATCTTAAGGTATGACTGGACATCTACGCATCTCCCGATTCCTTCCCTGCATCCCTCCAATCTCGTAGGTCACAATGGCATTTTACTAATACCCACGATCGACCCGTTCAATATACAGAAATACTTCGGCTACTCTTCCCTCCGGCCATATCAGAAAGAGGTGATAGGGAAACTACTCGAGGGGCGTGATTCCCTGGTGGTCATGGCGACAGGCAGCGGCAAATCAATATGGTGAGCACCCCATACTAAATTTTACCTTTTTCGCACTTAGAGTGGTTAAACCTGATTTATTTTTCGCAGCTATCAAATGCCTCCTCTATTGTTGAGCAAGACAGCAGTAGTCATTAGCCCGCTGCTGTCCCTTATGCAAGATCAGGTACGTCCAGATCAACTCCCCTTTCAAATGAAAATGGCTACGAAGTTTTGGGTCGCAATTTGGGAAATATACTGCAATTCATCTTCCTGTTTTCGAACTTAGGTCATGGGTTTAAAACAAAAAGGTATTAGATCAGATTACATGGGCAGCACTCAGAGCAATACCTCTGTAACCCGAGACGCTGAAAATGGCAAGTTCCAGGTTCTGTACATGACACCTGAAAAAGCGATGTCTTTACCAACCAGGTCACCTTGTGAACACATTTATCATCTCAAACAACTAAAACATTTTTGTAGCGTGATGATTGATCACATTAGCAAACACAGGTTTTGGGACAATATCAGGTCGAAAGGAGTTTGTTTACTCGCAGTCGATGAAGCACACTGTATCTCTGAATGGGGTCATGATTTCAGGTTCCCGTCAGCAGCTAATACATTTTTCATATCATTTATGACTTGCTAAACTTACTAGCACTGAACTTTTTTTTTACAGAGTTGAGTACAAGAAGCTGCACCTATTGAGAAATATGCTCCCTGGTGTCCCGTTTGTTGCTCTCACTGCAACAGCAACTGAAAGGTAGTCCCCCCCCCTCCTCCTCCTCCTCCTCCTCTTGCCACCTCAATGATCTAAATGGTCTTATCAACACCTTTCTCCTAGGCCCTCAACTGTCTTTTTTTGTTTTCAAGATAAACTATCATGTTTGTTGTCACAGGGTACGGGCTGATATAATTGAATCACTAAAACTTTTGGATCCTCATATCCACATTGGTTCGTTCGACCGGCCAAATCTATTCTACGGCGCAAAATGCTGTGAACGTTCAGTAGACTTCATAAATCAGCTAAAACAAGATGTTACGAAGAGTTGTGAATCATCAGAGTCAACAATAGTATATTGTGCTACTGTTCGAGATGCTGAGAAGGTATGTCATTGTCCCATATATCCACTGTTTAATATTTACCGTAGACTCTAACCTTGTGGGTTTATAATTACAGATCCATTCTGTTCTAACTTCTCATGGTATAAAAACTGGTTTATACCATGGCCAGTTGGGAAAAAAAGACAGAGAAGAGTCCCACAAGTAAGAGTAACATCTTTGCACTTTTTTTGTAATTTACTGTATGTCTATTTACGTGCTGGCATGTATATATTTTTTTACACTTTGATTCATTTGGTAGGTTATTCATAACCGACGAGCTTAAAGTGATGGTTGCAACAATGGCATTTGGGATGGGCATAGACAAACCAGATGTTAGATGTGTAATGCATTACGGATGCCCTAAGAGCCTTGAGTCCTACTACCAAGAGAGTGGTAGGTGTGGCAGGGATGGTTTGCCGTCAGTTTGCTGGCTATATTACAGACGTTGTGATTTCAACAGAGGTGAATTTCATTGCTCTGAAGCAAAATCTGTAAGTCTCCCCTACTGATCATAGCTATCAATGTTAAGTACCTATTAAATCACTGAAACATGTCGACTTATTGTTTTATTTTCTCAATTCCAGATAGCACAAAAAACATCTATTATGGAGTCTTTTTTGGCGGGTAAGAACTATTGCCTACTTGGTACATGCCGCAGGCAAAGTTTGCTGATGTACTTTGGAGAAAACATTGATCCTCAATGCGGTAAGACATTCTGTCTCTTCTACATATTGCCTGTTATATCCCCATGAAGAATTTACATTAAAACGTCCACAATAAACTCTAAATTTTGAGAAAATTATCCCCATGAATAATCTACATTAAAATGTCCACAACACACTCTAATTTTGAAAATTGGGGATTGTAAATCTGGCAGGCAATTGTGATAAATGTACTAGTGCCATAAAGGTTAACTGGCAACTAAATTATGCATTGTAAATCTGGTAGGCAATTGTGATAACTGTACTACTGCCATAAAGGTCCAGAAGGATCTTTCCAAAGAAACATCCTCGTTGCTTTCGGTAATTAATCAGATGGGCGGCCGCTTTGGCCTTAATTTACCAATCGATGTCATACGTGGCTCCCGTGTAAGTTCATCCCGCTCTTATGTGTCGTCTATATAAGTTATCTAGATGGAATTGGAAGTTAAAACCTAACGTTTTCAACCATGGTTTGAACAACTTCAGGGTAAAAAGGTTACAGAAAACCTCTACGACCAGCTGCCTGAATATGGCTCTGGTAGGCGCCACTCTAACAACTGGTGGAAGGCACTTGGGACAATCTTATTGAACAACGGTAAACACCTTTCATTCATTTCTTCTGGCCTGAATTTGATGACAGGCTTACCGAAGATATTTACTGCATGGTAATTTGTACAGGATTTCTGGTAGAATCGGTACGTGCAACTTACAGAACTATAAGGTAATTCAATTGCAACACTATACGGCTAGAGAATTTAATTTGATCATTTTCAAATTCCAAATTATTTCCCAAAAAAATTGCTATGCAGCTTAAGCGACAAGGGGAAAGCTTATATTGATGACATCACAGCGAGGCACACACCACTGTTACTCCAGGTAACCCAAGATATGCTGGAGGACTGTCACACAGAGGATGAACGTGAACAATTGTCTTCAAATCCTTCAGTCCAAAATAGCGACTCGTTCACAGAGGTATTGTTCTTGCATTGAATTTGGAATGTACATGGAGTTCTGTTTTCAAAATCCAATAGATGGAATTATATAACTTAAATTCTCGATTTTTTTTATTCAAATGCAGGGTGAATTTGAATTGTACCAGTTGCTTTCCACAGTCAGAACAAAGATAGCAAAAGACAACTCCACCGCACCGTAAATTACTACATAACTTGAAAAGGATAAGTTTTGTATTCACCCCCGCAACAAATTAATCTAACAAATTACTTTCTCCCAGCTATGCTATCTGTGGCGATCAAGTACTAAGAATCCTTGCAAAGACACGGCCTTCCACTACTGATAGGCTCATACTGGTAGATGGAGTCAACATGGTAGCTATCTTGAGCATCTCGGATGAATGATTTTTTACTGAACGACCCACCATCAGTGATCTGATCGTTTTTCTGAAAACACTATGCAGACATTCGTAAACAAATATGGCGGTCTCTTCCTTCACTACATCAAGAAAAAGTCGCACCAAGTCCAACTCCCTCTTGATCATAACCCTGAAGAATATGCTCCTGTTGACATTGAAAATGCAATCATCAGTGATTTTGATTGGCCTTGTCCACAAAACAGCATTAATGATGATATACTGATGCTGATTCAGAAATACGACGGGGTAGCCACAAAACTCCTTATTCCCTTAGATTTTTCCATTTTCGAAATTTCGTTAGCTTGTAATCTATAAGCCTTTTGACTATCCTTTTTGTGCAGCTAACGCTTGAAGAAATACTAGCTACCCTTACGTTGGAATACAAGATGTCGAGACTTCGCTTGAGCAACTTGAGTGCGCATATGAAATCTATAGGAAGAATGGCCTATATTTTCAGTTCTAGCTACTTTTGGGTTAATTGTATTTTAGCACCGCCAACCATGCTAAAGTCTGCTGTAATTTTTAACTGCCAAATTCTTATTTTAACTTGTAATGCTAAAGTCTTTATTTTACTAGTTGTGGAGATGCAGAGCCTAGCTAATCTCAACCATCTGTTACCTGTTCTGTACTGCACAAACATTCACTGGTTCTATCTTGTACGCAATAGTGTTACCAAAGCCTTTCAGCGCAGGGCCCACACCTCGGTAGGCCCCAATAGCCAGCCTCTTTGTCTACCAAACAGCATGTGTACGTAAGCATGGTAGCCAAACCAACACATCCCAGGCTTCCACAAGCGTCACCAAAACCCTATTGTTCCCTCCAACTCACAAGGCCACCTCAAACACCGCCGCCCCTCTTCCTCACCCCCTGTCCCCGCCCTCCTTTTTCTCGTTTCCTGCTTTTTTCCAATAATCGATTATCCAGTATCAGAACCAGCCTCGACCTCAACGTGGGGGGACGGTCGAAGGTGTCAGGTGTGTCACATTTTTTCCAATTTTCAACCCAAAACATCGCCTCCTAGATCTGTGGATTTGTTTTTTTAGGGTTCTAATGCCCACAACCTAGTGGTTAATCTCAGATTTGTTGTGCTTGCATAGCTTATTTTTGTTTCAGCAGTTTTTAATCGGCATGTTTCCCATGTCCCATGAACCAATGCTGTCTTGAGTGCCATCAATGTTACCTGTCACACGGATCTTGGGCATATTAATGTTCCTGCTGTCACTGACATATCCGAGATCTGTAGCTGGCATGTCCCTCTCCCTTGTTCGTGTGCTACAAGTACACGCACCCCAGTTTAAATATGACGCCGATAAAAACTGTAGTTATTGCATTCTCTGTTTCTTTGTTATTTTTTCTGATACTTGTTGCCTTACGATGCGTTCATTACAGATCAGGCCACCGGCGGTAATTCAGCATGTTCAGTAATTCAGAATGTTGTTGTGTGTCTCTGCATTCAAGTAAACCCGCAGCAGCATCTCTCATGAGGGCCTGAAAGGACCAACCAGCACTAGCATCTCCCAAAAGGGCCTGAACGGACCCACTCACTGCATGACCTAAAAAAATCATCTAGCTCCAATTAACGTTTTCTGCACCACCTCCTGTACCACTTTCAGTGACATATCTGAAAAAATGATCTTACCGGCAGCCGCATTCATGTAACTGCAAGAACCAAGGCCATCATCTTCCATGTTCCCTGTAATGTTTAACAAAAGGTAAATGCTCATTCGGGGACATCCATGTCTACACTAAAATTTTACGCATATTTATAGAAACATTCATTTCAAATTATAGGTGCAAGAGAAACAAGATACTTGTTAATTGCCCTAAATACATTTCACCTACAACATAAAAAAAATATTGGCAATAAACAGAACAATTGAACATTCAGCAAAGGTAATTGAATAATCGAATGCTGCTTTTATCAACCGAATGCTGCTTTACCAATAGTCTTCTTTATTGAGCAAAGGTAAAGAAAAAATAGTCACGAAATGAAGGTTTTTACAAGCCACACCTTTGCTGCAACTATCGTAGATGACTGGGTAAGGATCTAGAGCCATCTCATCAGCCGGCTGAAGATCTCCTCCTTGCTCCTCCATCTCAGCTTTTACTTAAAAACTTGCTGCCTGCGATAATTCATTATTGCTCCTCCATTATTTCCTTGCTAAACTGAATGGAAATTCATATATCCGACCATATGCAAGAAAATCACTAACAAGAAGACTTACTGTTCGATTGGAACTCTATAAAGAAAGACACACCCGGCACGTGGCCTAAAGCTGTGCAGCGACGGGTTCCTGCGTGTCTGTTCTGCACCGTGGCAGACACACCCGGCACCCGCGGTGCTGCGACGCGTACAAGCTGGGCCATTCCTGCATGTTTGTTCTGCACCCTGGCAGCCTGGCTGTCGCACACTTAATTCAGCTTGGACCGCGGACGCCGAGGATCAGGTTAGCTTTATTTATTATGGTCAGCACATATGCCTCCCAAAAAGAGGCCACATTGGTTCCAATTCTTAATGCCGCGAGAAACATGTTCCAAGATACTCCTACAACCCTTTTTTCCACGGCGCCAGAGACATGCTCCCACGTAATAACACAAATGGCCTACTCCGCTCTAAATATTTGCCACATAACCTCTGTAGTATAACTGTATGTGAAGTAGTATTCAAGTTTTTTTACACCAACTGTTTGTGCTTTTTACATAGTCCTGCTTCAAGCAGGCATGGACCACTGTACCCTTCCCCCTCTACGCTTTTTATCCATTGATGAGTCACATGCTTTTTCTGGATGCAAATGGTCCAACTGTCCCAGCTATACTATATGTCAAATAGTCCAACTGTCCCAGCTATACTATATGTCAAATAGTCCAACTCTTTCAGCTGGATGCAAATCGTTCAACTAGATGCAAACGGTCCAACTGATAGTTTAACTAGATGCAAATGGTCCAACTATTTCTGCTATATATATCTCAAATGGTTCAACCGTTTGCACATCCAGCTACTCTACTTTGCAGGCATGGACCACTCCCCACATGCTTTTCTTTGCGCCCCATGTCAATGCACGGATGTGACGACACAGTGTGCACTGTATCACACTACTCCTATTACGGCCATGTTCAGATTCCCAACTATTCACTATTCATTCCAACTTTTCACTATTTATTCCAACTTTTTCACTATTCCCCCCTCACAAAACACGTTTCCCAGCGAATGCTACAGTGTTTTTCTTATGCTACAGTGTTTTTCCTACAATCTAAACACACCCTACATGCAAAAGATGAGTAGCTGCAGCGCATTCGTCATGCAATCGTTTTCTTGGACAACGAGAAATCGCTCGACCAATTAATTTTACTCCAGGCGCCATGCGAATCGTCGACGATTCTCTCTACTCGAGGCGCAGCAGTCTATCTTCCGCACACGACGGCCTACAGCCTGCTCCACCCCACCTTTGTGTGTGTCTCATACTGATTGGAGAGCATTGCCAGATACTCCTACAACCCTTTTTTCCACGGCGCCTGAGACATGCTCCCACGTAATAACACAAATGGCCTACTCCGCTCTAAATATTTGCCACATAACCTCTGTAGTATAACTGTCTGTGAAGTAGTATTCAAGTTTTTTTACACCAACTGTTTGTGCTTTTTACATAGTCCTGCTTCAAGCAGGCATGGACCACTGTACCCTTCCCCGTCTACGCTTTTTATCCATTGATGAGTCACATGCTTTTTGGATGCAAATGGTCCAACTGTCCCAGCTATACTATGGCCTTGTTTAGATCGCCAACTTATTTTGCCAACTTGTCACATCTAATGTTTGCACACTAATTAGGAGTATTAAACATAGGTGTAAAAAAAAACTAATCACATAGATGGACTCCACATCGTGAGACGAATATATTAAGCCTAATTAATTCATCATTAGACACTATCATGCTACAGTAACCCGTCATTAAAAATGCGCTAATGACGGCACATATTAGACTTAATAGATTCGTCTTGCGATGTAGAGTCCATCTGTGTAATTAGTTTTATAATTAGCCTATATTTAGTGCTCCTAATTGGTGTCAAAAGGATGAATGTGACATTTCGCCAACTTTCACCAACTTTCTTACCCTCATCTAAACAAGGCCTATATGTCAAATAGTCCAACTCTGTCCAACTGTCCCAGCTATACTATATGTCAAATAGTCCAACTCTTTCAGCTGGATGCAAATCGTTCAACTGGATGCAAACGGTCCAACTGATAGTTTAACTAGGGCCATGTTCAGATTTCTAACTATTCACTATTCATTCCAACTTTTCACTATTCATTCTAACTTTTCACTATTCCTTCCTCACAAAACACGTTTCCCAGCGAATGCTACAGTGTTTTCTTATGCTACAGTGTTTTTTCCTACAATCTAAACACACCCTAGATGCAAATGGTCCAACTGTTTCTGCTATATATATCTCAAATGGTTCAGCCGTTTGCACATCCAGCTACTCTACTTTGCAGGCATGGACCACTCCCCACATGCTTTTCTTTGCGCCCATGTCAATGCACGGATGTGACGACACAGTGTGCACTGTATCACACTACTCCAGGCGCCATGCGAATCGTCGACGATTCTCTCTACTCGAGGCGCAGCAGTCTATCTTCCGCACACGATGGCCTGCAGCCTGCTCCACCCCACCTTGCTGCTTTGTGTGTGTCTCATACTGATTGGAGAGCATTGCCATGGACATTGCGCGACACCGGCAGAGTCTTTTACCTGCGCTCCTTTCCCATACCTCTCGACAAGTCAAGAGTAAAAGCCTCCTTTTTTCTGCCAGAGTCGCAAGGGAAGAACGTTTTTTGTCCGCGGTGCGTTATGCAGCTGGTTCCGTTTTGACTTCGGTGCCTAGGTAAATACTACTAGTAGTTACTATTGAAGCACTTGTAATATTTTACCATCGTTTTACTGAAGCTAGTAGCAATTATTACTCACCCACTGTCGCTACCGACTGCCCATCTCGAGGCAGTACGGATACCATGTGCATCATCAACTTTTTTTTTTTACTTCGGTAAATACAAGTTACTATTGCATCTGAACCATATTACAATGTTATACCATTCTTTTTTTAACTGAAGCTAGTAGTAATTATTACCCACCCATTGTCGCTACCGACTGCCCATCTCGAGGCAGTACGAATAGCATGTGCAGCGTTTTTTTTTTACTTCGGTAGCGAGTAAATACAAGTTACTATTGCATCTGAACCATATTACAATGTTTTACCATTGTTGCTTTTACTGAAACTAGAAATTATTACCCACCCATCGTAACTGCCCATCTCGAGGCAGTACGATTACCATGTCCCGCATCAACGTTTTTTTTTTAACTTCGGTGCCTTGGTAAACTGAACCACTTGCAATGTTGTACCATCGTTTTTTACTGAGACTAGTAATTATTACTCACACATTGTCGGTACTGACTGCATGAGAGAGTTTGTTATGCGTCACGCTTCTCGAGACAGTTTTTCTGTATATACAATTCTAGGAATTAATAAATTGTGTATGTTAGTTTACCACTGTTTTGTTGAATGCCGAGGTTAAAATTTTTTTTTTGAAATATAAATGCCGAAGTTAATATTAGATAGTGTAATTTCGAAAGAATTTTGGAGATCTTCTTTCATGTCTGTTATGCACGTGTTAAGTTTTTGTTATCTTAAACCTTTGTCCCAAGTCTTTAAGTAAAGTAGCCATGATTTTTCAAACATTTTAAAGGCACATTATATTTAACAATTTGTTTCAATGCTAAAATTACTAACTAGACTCCACGACCTCAATGTGTGCTGTTTAGTAATATCTAGTCAGATGGCACGCGCAAATAGCACGAGTTCCTAGTTTTTTTGGCCCACGCAAATAATTTTTTCTAATTGATTCATGCATTATTTATTTTCCCTTACTCTTATATATTATTTTACAAGTATTCATATGCATAATTCGATTACAGGTTGTTATTTATTAATTATACCTTCTATCGATTATATAACAATTTTATGTTTTGTATAGATTATCAATTACTTTTCTATATTTAACCTCCATTAAATATATAGCGTCGCTAGTGGGGACATACGCAAATGAGATATTCAGTTTGGTGGAAGAGCAATTTAGTTTTGTTGTCGCTCTTTTGTCTCCAATTGGCCTCATAACTCATAAATTTTAGTTTAGAGGGCCATCGAACTAAAGTTTTAGAGACACAGAATTGGTGAATGGACACAAATACCCCTCTAGAAATTAGTTATCTTTGTATATTTAATGAAGGGTATATGAGACATTTTATCACACTTATTAATCTATCCTACAAAAAGTAGATGTAGCTATATTTTGCAACGGAGGTAGTAACTTGTTGCTGCCATACAAACTTGTTATCTATTAATTATATCTTCTATAGATTATATAATAGTTTTACTATACAAATAATTAAAATTATGCTTTGTATATACTAACGATATTATTCTCAAACAAATATTTCATATCACTAGTATAATTTAGTCAATATTTAACTATTTCATACAACTAAGTTTAGACTCCATTTTATAGTTCTAAAAATTAGGCTTGGATTTACCGTTATAATTGGTATTATTTGTAGGGGGGTTATTTGATATTACCTTTTCGATGGCACAGGTAGATAATGTATTTAAAAATCAGGGGCTACTTTAAATTATTTCTATAATGGCACACGTTGCTAATTTAGCCACATGATTAGGGGGTAACTTTACCCTATTTTTATAATGGCAAAGGTGAGTAATTTACGAGAAAAGAACACATATCTAACGACTATTATGATTAGTGTTCTTGACGCCTCGAAAGGAGCCATCCCTAGGTGGCTACTAGGATTTTTCTAGGGGTTTTTTTCAGAGTGTCCAACAAGGATCCTAAGTGGACGCCTCGAAAGGAGCCTCCAATCAGTAATAGTAAGATAAGATAACGTCGCTAGCGGGGACATGCGGGATTGAGACATTGATCATTATATGGATGATATGATTATAAAGTGATGCTTCCACTCGTATGGCGGCATTAAACATAGTGTTGTAGAACACACAGCTCCGGAGCGCAAGATAGAAATAAGGACAAACTGACATTATTTTTATTTAACATGATGGAAAATCCTTCACATTTTTTTATTTCATGTGATGATTGCATTTTATTAGTTGTATCGGTCATGGATGGATTTCTCTACTCTTTTTTTTTAATCTGTCTTGTTAGATACGATCTCCTTGTCTTGTTAAATCCTCATCATTTTTAACGTGAATTTTTTTAACCTCCAACGAACGTGGTGTCTTTTTTTCTCAACTAATAACATAATATAGATAAGACCTCGACTTTGATCTAATCTGTACTATCACTGCAATAGTTTGGAAGGAAAGGAATACATGCTCACGAGGTCACGATAAAAGTTTTTATCAGTACCGTTGGGTGGCCGAAAGGAAAAAGGCAACCCGCACGAACAATTAATGAGGTAGTGTAACGTTTGGTGGCTAGCATTTAATTCCGTTCCATTCTCCCTACTACCTGGCGGGGTCGTTCGTCTCGCATTTTGGATCTCCCATTGGTTGTTTCATCCTTCCCTGCGTGTTGGATCGACACAACTCTTCCACTGAGGAATGGAGTATCATCTTAAGGTATGACTGGACATCTACGCATCTCCCGATTCCTTCCCTGCATCCCTCCAATCTCGTAGGTCACAATGGCATTTTACTAATACCCACGATCGACCCGTTCAATATACAGAAATACTTCGGCTACTCTTCCCTCCGGCCATATCAGAAAGAGGTGATAGGGAAACTACTCGAGGGGCGTGATTCCCTGGTGGTCATGGCGACAGGCAGCGGCAAATCAATATGGTGAGCACCCCATACTAAATTTTACCTTTTTCGCACTTAGAGTGGGTTAAACCTGATTTATTTTTCGCAGCTATCAAATGCCTCCTCTATTGTTGAGCAAGACAGCAGTAGTCATTAGCCCGCTGCTGTCCCTTATGCAAGATCAGGTACGTCCAGATCAACTCCCCTTTCAAATGAAAATGGCTACGAAGTTTTGGGTCGCAATTTGGGAAATATACTGCAATTCATCTTCCTGTTTTCGAACTTAGGTCATGGGTTTAAAACAAAAAGGTATTAGATCAGATTACATGGGCAGCACTCAGAGCAATACCTCTGTAACCCGAGACGCTGAAAATGGCAAGTTCCAGGTTCTGTACATGACACCTGAAAAAGCGATGTCTTTACCAACCAGGTCACCTTGTGAACACATTTATCATCTCAAACAACTAAAACATTTTTGTAGCGTGATGATTGATCACATTAGCAAACACAGGTTTTGGGACAATATCAGGTCGAAAGGAGTTTGTTTACTCGCAGTCGATGAAGCACACTGTATCTCTGAATGGGGTCATGATTTCAGGGTTCCCGTCAGCAGCTAATACATTTTTCATATCATTTATGACTTGCTAAACTTACTAGCACTGAACTTTTTTTTTTTACAGAGTTGAGTACAAGAAGCTGCACCTATTGAGAAATATGCTCCCTGGTGTCCCGTTTGTTGCTCTCACTGCAACAGCAACTGGAAAGGTAGTCCCCCCCCCCTCCTCCTCCTCCTCCTCCTCTTGCCACCTCAATGATCTAAATGGTCTTATCAACACCTTTCTCCTAGGCCCTCAACTGTCTTTTTTTGTTTTCAAGATAAACTATCATGTTTGTTGTCACAGGGTACGGGCTGATATAATTGAATCACTAAAACTTTTGGATCCTCATATCCACATTGGTTCGTTCGACCGGCCAAATCTATTCTACGGCGCAAAATGCTGTGAACGTTCAGTAGACTTCATAAATCAGCTAAAACAAGATGTTACGAAGAGTTGTGAATCATCAGAGTCAACAATAGTATATTGTGCTACTGTTCGAGATGCTGAGAAGGTATGTCATTGTCCCATATATCCACTGTTTAATATTTACCGTAGACTCTAACCTTGTGGGTTTATAATTACAGATCCATTCTGTTCTAACTTCTCATGGTATAAAAACTGGTTTATACCATGGCCAGTTGGGAAAAAAAGACAGAGAAGAGTCCCACAAGTAAGAGTAACCTCTTTGCACTTTTTCTGTAATTTACTGTATGTCTATTTACGTACTGGCATGTATATATTTTTTTTACACCATAACCGACGAGCTTAAAGTGAGGTTGCAACGACAATGGCATTTGGGATGGGCATCAGACAAACCAGATGTTAGATGTGTAATGCATTACGGATGCCTAAGAAGCTTGAGTCCTACTTACCAGAGAGTGGTAGGTGGGCAGGGATGGTTTTGCCGGTCAGTTATGCTGGCTATATTACAGACGTGTGATTCAACAGAGTGATTCATTGCTCTGAAGCAAAATCTGTAAGTCTCCCCTACTGATCATAGCTAATCAAGTTAAGTACATTAATCACTGAAACATGTCGACTATGTTTTATTTTTCTCAATCGCAATAGCACAAAAAAAATCTATTCTGGGAGTCTTTTTGGCGGGTAAGAACTATGCCTACTGGTACATGCGAGGCAAAGTTTGCTGATGTAACTTTGGAGAAAAACATGATCCTCCAATGCGGTAAGACATTCTGTCTCTTCTACATATTACTTTTATATCCCCATGAAGAATTTTACATTAAAACGTCACAATAAACTCTAATTTGGAGAAAATTACGCCCATGAATAATCTACATTAAAATGTCCACAACACAACTAATTTTAATTGGATTGTAAATCTGCAGGCAATTGTGAAAATGTACTAGTGCCATAAAGTTAACTGGCAAACGTAAATTATGCATTGTAAATCTGGTAGCATTGTGATAACTGTACTACTGCATAAAGGTCCAGAAGGGATCTATTCAAAAGAAAACATCCTCGTTGCTTTCGGTAATTAATTCAGCATGGCGGCCGCTTTGCCTTTGAATTTACCAATCGATGTTCATAAGTGGCTCCCGTGTAAGTTCCATCCCGTCTTATGTGTCGTCTATATAAGTTAATCTAGATGGAATTGGAAGTTAAAACCTAACGTTTTCAAC
>JACEFO010001018.1:0-31941 GCA_015342445.1 Digitaria exilis
TCTCCGGAGATTTGGGGCAAGGGATATTCTCCTGCACAAAACGAATAAAGCAGTAAGGGGGGAATGGAGCTCAGCACAGCATACTGTCACTGCACAGCCACACAGTCAGTCAGTCACTGCTCAAAAAGAGAAAAATATCGTCTTCCGACCTTATCGTCATCGAACTCGTTGGCCACCTGCGGCATCTCCGGCGTGATGTAGTCCGGGGTGCTGCAAAACAGCGAGAACAGGAACAGTGTTAATCTCAATCTGAGATTGAGACAATTAGTATCAGAGATCGAACCAGAACATACCAGAAGAAATCCTGGCTGAGGATGCAGAATTCCTTCTCCTCCATGGGCTCGTCCGCATCCATCGGCGAGGCCTGCGGCGGCGGCAGAGGCTGCTGCAGCTGAGGAAGCGCCGGCGGCGGCACCGTCACCATGGCCAGGTCGCCGCGGATGCCGTCGCCGTCCTCCTCTTCCTCCAGTAGCGCCTCGAAGCGAGTTAACCCAGCGGCCGCACGTCGCCGGGGCAGCGTCGAGAGGAAAGAGATGAGTGAGACGTGCTTCCAGCGCAGCGACAGCTCCCCGACGGCGAGCTCCCTTCGGCCCGCCGCCGCCCGACGACGGCCGCGCGGGTCCCTCGTCTTCAACGCCTGATGCCGCGGCATTGCGGGCCGCGTCTTCCCGCCGCGCGCGCGGGGTCTTCGTCCTCAGCATCTCCCCGCCGCCGGCGCCGGCCCGTTGCGCGAACGGAGCGATAGAGATTCCTCCCGCAACGATCCGCACCACCTCGTCGCCCGCGGATTCAAACCCGCCCCTTCGGCTCCTGCGTAACCGCCGAACGCGGGGTCGGGGGATTTGGAGGGCGAACACGGCGGGGGGGATTCGATGGCCTCGTGGGATGCGGAGATGGGTGGGGAGAGAGAGAAGAGGGAGATGAGAGAGAGAGGAGGGATAAATAATTGGGGAAAAAATTGAAATGCGTGGGTGGGGAGGTGGGAATTGGCGGGAGGATGCGGAGGTGAAGAGGGTTGGAAAATGGAAGCCATTCATTAATTCGGAGGCAGCGCCCCCCCGCCTCGGTTGTGACCCATGGTCGGAAATGGCGTGACGTGGCCCGGGTAGCGCCATTTCTTTTGATTTGGATGTTGGGCTTTTTGTGGCGCCAGGCGCCAGCAGTGGTGGCCTGTTTATGTGGCCCATACACGGATGATAATTTATCTTTTTTTTAATTTAGGATTCCCGTGCACGCTTAAATGCTCCTGTCCCTCATAAAAACTCCTAAGAAAAACGTGAACGACGTTGAATAGTTCGATAATGCTGAACACTAAGAAAAACGTAAATATTTTCGCATAAATGCGCACACGAATATTGCCGCCTTGAGCTCGGGCCCGTGGCGCAGGACTCTGTCGCGAGGCGCAGACGGGACAAGGTCGCATCTCAGAGGGTCCTTGGCTCCTGCAGACCGCGACCGAGGCACTGACAGGATGACACGCCGGACACCGACGCGGCACCCGATTCCTCGTCGGGTTTCTTTCTATCTTCTTTTTTTTGGGGAGGGGCGTGCCAAAACGTGTAGCAGCGTGTGTGTGTGTGGACGTACACGCTCGCGCGCATACGGCCAGAAGCGTTTGATTAGAGCCGGCAACAACCTCCGGGTAGTACTACTGTACACTACATGGTAGCTAGGGAGTACCATATAATAGCTGGAGTATACCACAGACAGCGCCACCATATCATCTGTTAGGTCGAGATGCAGCCATGATGCAGTGGAAAGTTGTTGAATACTACATGCATGCATGCCATCGACGTGCTTTCAGAAACACACCGGGTTCACTCAACAACCCCCACGGACGAGAGACGAGACGAGACGAGACAGAGCATGGGAGAGTGTCATAAACGGCGGGTAGGTAGCAGTGTTCTTAGTTTATGGAGCAGTACGTAGTATAATGGCAGCATATAGCAATATATACTGTTAAAAAAATGCAACTTGCAGCGCCCATGTGAAGGAATAAGAATGTATAGTATCTTCCGTCGCCGTCCGTGCATCGATCCGTCGGTGAGCATGGTATGCATATGCTCCGGTCGACGATGCATGCCTGCCTGCTGGCAAGCTGCTTGGAATTGCATAGAGATCAATCCCTGGCGGTCACGACCCCGTCACATATCGTGAGCCCGAGCTGTGCGCGCAGCGTGCGGTGGAGTGCTCCACACGACGGGCTCTCCGTCCCGTTCGTGACCACCCCAGCCGGTAACCGACTGATCCGTGCCTGTGCCGCATGCTTGGTGCGGTACCCGGCCGGCCGTTCAAATGTTCAATGGAGAGGCATCAGCGTCACGTCCCAACGCCAATTCCTCGCAGTCCCAGGAAGAAAAAAGAGACACCTCACCCACAACACCACCGTTTTGGTGTGCGTGCGTGTGTGCCTGGAAGCAGTCGTCAGAGGATGGAGGAGGCGTGGCCACTGGTCAGAGTCGCGACCCGGTCCCAAGTCCCCTTTCTTCCTCTGTGTGGCCGTGTTTAGTTGAGAGGAGAAAAATAACTTTTTTCTGGGATGCGTGTTATGTGAGGGGAATGAATAGTAAAGGTAAAAAAGAAATTTTTAGGGATACGTGTTCGGTGAGGGAGATGAAGTAGAAGTAAAAATACTTTTGGGAACTAAACAGGCTCACTCCTCAAAGTCCAAAACTCCAAACCAAACCCGTCTTCCTCGTCGCCAATTAACGGACTAATAATCAGCAACAGGTTAGAAAGCGGCTGTCCCCACCCAACCCAGAAGCGAGATCAACGCCCACGTGGGCCCCACACGTCCCAATGCCTCGTGGTGCTTGTTCGCTCGCTTCCTGCCTCTTGCTGGCTGCTGCTCCCCCTCCCCGGCCGTCGTCGGCGGCTGCCCTCACCTGGTGGTTGGTTGGCCGCCCGCCTGCCCGTCCGCCGCGAGTCCGGTCAACCCTCCGCCGCCGCGTCGTGCCCCCCACCGACTCACTCGCGGCTACATTACTCACATTGCATACTTAGGCCTTGTTTAGATCGCCAACTTTCGCCAACTTATTTTGCCAACTTGTCACATCGAATGTTTGGACACTAATTAGGAGTATTAAACATAGGTATATAAAAATAAACTATTACATAGATGGACTCCACATCGTGAGGACAAATCTATTAAGCCTAATTAATTCGTCATTAGACACTGTCGTGCTACAGTAACCCGTCATTAAAAATGCACTAATGACGGCACATATTAGGCTTAATAGATTCGTCTTGCGATGTAGAGTCCATCTGTGTAATTAGTTTTATAATTAGTCTATATTCAGTACTCCTAATTAGTGTCAAAAGGATGGATGTTGACATTTCGCCAACTTTTCACCAACTCATCTAAACAGGGCCTTATATAGATACATATAGATGCTCATCAGCTCATGGATATCATATATTGTGTATATATTGTATATAGCATATATGTATGCATATAAAAAGATCACCTGGGCTAATCGCCCGCGTGATGGCGCGCCGTAATCTGCCGGCGCGGGCAAAAGTTTTTTTTTTTACCGGCTTGCTGTTTAATGGCTAAACCTCTCTTGTTTAATGGCTAATCCCCTGTGCCCCACCGGGCCTCAGATTCAGCTCCACACGGCAGCATCAGCGGCAGCTTAAAGACCAGTCAGCCTCCTTCCTCCCTCCCCTCCCCTCTCCTCAGCATCTCGACCCTTCCTTGCTTCCTTGCTTGCCTGCCTGTCCTGTCCTCGCTCCCCGTTCCCATTCCCCCTGCCAGCTCGCCCCACGCTTTCTTCTTCGGAGAGGGAGCAGGTCAAAGGGGGGAGCACGAGAGGAGGCCGCTTCGAGGCGCTGCGGCCGCGCGCGCCAGATCTGGGCCCGGCAGGAGCACCGGCCGGCGGCGGCGGCGGCGGCAGCGGCAGCAGCAAGAGGAGGAGGAGATGAAGTCGTCGCTGCGGAGCCGGCAGGAGCCGCGGCGGGTGAGCAACGGCGTCATCATCGGCGCCATGCTGCTCTCCCTCTGCGTCCTCAGCATCGTCAAGGCGCGCTACTGCGCCACCCCCTTCGGTACGGCACCATGCTCTGCTTCCGTCATGTCCTCGCGTCGCGTCGCCTCTCGTCCTCCTCTCCCTTTTTTTTTTTCTCGTTCGATCCGGGGCCGGCTGCGTGAGGTCGTGTGGTGGGTGGTGGGGACTAGGGAGCTCGCGAGCTTGCTGACGTTGTGTTTTGGTTTGGTCGGCGCAGGCAAGGCCGAGGACCAGCTCCAGGAGCAGATGAACTCCAGCATCCGGATGGAGACGGAGGACTCGCCGGCCCGGACACCCGGAGGTTAGTCAAATCCACCTCCTTGCTCCATTCCTTCCTATCCTAGCTCATCCTACGGGATGGGATTTTTTTTCCTGATTCCAAATTTGCCTCCATTCCCCACGCACGGAGTTTCATGTTTGTTCGTACTGAAAAAAAAAATCGAAATTGCTGCTTGTTCTTGGGTTTCAGAGGAGGAGGAAGAAGAAGACGAGCCAGAGGCGGTCCCAGCAGCACGGCGCCGGCGGTCACCACGCCGGCCACCGTGGTTAGCACTGGCGGCGGCAGAGATAAAAACGGGAAGGCGAAAGGCAAGGCGAAGCCGACGTGCTACATGACGAGCAAGCGCTCGGAGCGCTGCGACGCGTCGGGCGACATCCGTGTGGACGGGAACCGCTCCACCATCTACGTCAGCGGGATAGACAAGGAGTGGAAGACCAAGCCTTACGCTCGCTACCACGACCCCGTCGCCATGGAGCACGTCCGTGAGTACACCCTCAAGCCGCTCCCCGTCTCCGGCGACGCGCCGGCGTGCACAAAGAACCACTCGGTGCCGGGCTTCATGTTCTCCAATGGCGGCTTCTCCGGTAACCTGTACCACGACTACACCGACGTGCTGGTGCCGCTCTTCATCAGCACGCACCAGTTCAAGGGCCGTGTCCAGTTCCTGCTCAGCGGGATGAAGCCATGGTGGGTGGGCAAGTTCACCCCTTTCTTCAGGCAGCTCACCCGGTTCGACGTCATCGATGTCGACAATGACCAGGAAGTCCATTGCTTCCCCCGGATCGTGGTCGGCGCCACCTTCCACAAGGACATGGGCGTGGACCCTCGGCGATCGCCGGGCACGTGTCGGTGGTGGACTTCAAGCGCGCGCTCCGGCGCGCGTTCGGGCTGGAACGCGAGGCGGCGTCCCGCACCGGCGCCACGGGTGGCGTCGGCAAGCCACGCTTGCTCATCATCTCACGTCGCGGCTCGCGGCGGTTCCTGAACGAGCGGGAGATGGCGCGCGTCGCCGCGGACGCAGGGTTCGAGGTGCGCGTGGCGGAGCCCGACCAGCACACGGACATGGCGACGTTCGCGCGGCTGGTGAACTCGGCCGACGTGATGATTGGCGTTCATGGCGCCGGGCTGACAAACATGGTGTTTTTTACCCGCGGCGCCGTGCTGATCCAGGTTGTGCCGTTCGGGGGACTCGAATGGCTCACCGGCGTGACGTTCAAGGACCCGGCGCCGGACATGGAGGTGACCTACATGGACTACAACGTGAAGCTGGAGGAGAGCTCGCTGATCGACCAGTACCCGAGGAACCACCAGGTGCTCACCGACCCCTACGCCGTGCACAAGCAGGGCTGGGACGCGCTCAAGACGGCGTACCTGGACAAGCAGAACATCCGGATGGACATGGACAGGTTCAGGGCCACGCTGAAGGAGGCCATGAGCCGGCTGCCATGATCGTCATCCAGAGGTGGGAGAAGGAGGAGGTAGATAGGTTGGTGTATCTATCGGCTATCACATCATCCGTGCCTTGTGGTCGCTCGCTTAACTTAAATCTTCTTCGAGGTTTTTTTTTTTCTTTTTTCTTTTCGAGCTTCGATCCTTTTCCTTTTAGCAAGATTCAATTGGATCCATTGTTTTTTTGTGACATAAAGATGGATGGGAAAATGATGGACAAGCAAAAGCAAGAACATGTTGTTATTTATGTACTATACTGTAGAGGCCAGCTCAATCCAGCCCAGATGTTGATTCGTTAATTTATCTATAGAAAACCCTTTTTTTTTTGTGTGATCATTGGCTACTCATGTTCATGCATGTCAAGATGTAAAGCCGTGCGGATCATGGAGCTCAAGTAAGTTATATGGGCCGTCCCCAAAATGACCTCCCGATTCCGCTACTCTCTGGTCCCCATTTCTGTTCCCAAACAAGTCACAACAAAGCTGCAAGAACATAGCTCTGCGTGACTACATTTGCCTCCAAAATCCAAATCGGAACCTCACCATCTTGAAGCAGAATTGATCTCAGGCATGGCGTGATCAGTGAGTTTTTTGGTCGAAGCAGCAGAGCAGGGCACGTAGGTAAACTGAGCGAAGCCAAGTTGGGGGCAGCCAATGGAAACGGAGCGCCACGCGCCCACGGCAGCGGACCGCACCCACCGCGACGGCGACGCGCGCGTTCGTCGGCGTCAGCAGCCAGCCGGAGAGAAGAGACCAACGGAAGCGGATGAGCCGAGAGACAAGACGAGGTGGGAAAAAGGCCCCCGACTTTGCCATCGTCCGTCCTGGTCGCGCGCGGTTCGGCAGGATGGCGCCGCCGTCTCGTGAAGAGCAGGCGGGATCGCGGCGTGATCCGCGCGCCTCGGCTGGTTCGTGTTCCTAGAAGAAGGAGATGGTGGGGGAGAAGAAGGGGGAGTTTGGGTCGTCAACGCACGCGACGCGTCCCCATCGTGGAAGCGCGACGCCGGGCCGGCCGGCTGGCTGCCAAACCGCCACCTGCCCCGGTCCGCCGTGCTGTCACCACACTGCTCACAGCGATGGGCACAAAAAGAAAGGGTGAATGGAGAGCTGAGCTGAGGTGGGAACAAGAAGCTTCCATCCCATCTCCTGATATGGTGAAGGCTGTGTTCAGATGAAAAATATTTTTAACTTCATATTTATTCCCCTCGCATAACACGCTTCTCAGGAAATTCTCTTTTCATCTTTTCTACTCATCTCCTTCTAAAACAATGTATTTTTCTCTCTTTTGCTGAACACAGCCAAAGTCTTCTCGCCGGCCGTTGGATCTCAGGTTCGGGAGACTCCCAAGCTCTTGTTTGGTGTACGAGACAGATGATTGGGCGCTGACTGATTCGCGAGTGGTTTCGAGGTACGGGATGGACAAAGAAACAGGTAATCTCGGACAAGAGCGCGGTGATCTGACGTCGACGCCGCAACCAGAGCGCACAGTGCCAGGCTGGAGACCCGTTCGTCCTTCTCCACCTCGGCATCCTAGCAGCTGCGTCCAAATCGACACGTCAACCATCCACGAATGGTTTTCAAGCTGATGATAGCAACAGTAATCGAATCAGAGAGGTATTCGAACAAGCCACGCCCCGTCGATCAAGTCATCATGAGACGTCGCTGGTAACTGCTGCAGCCAAACCGTGAACCGACGGTGACGGCACACCGAGAGCACGCACCGACTCCATATGGCCGTGTCAACGCACAAGCAATAGCGGCGGTGCTGGCGCTGGTGCTCCGCCGTCGCCCGCCACCGACACGCACGTATGTATATACACGACGCGAATGGAGTGAAGCTACAATGGTATACGTATAGTATACGCATTGCTTTGTTTGGATTAGATACGGGTTGTCTTTTTTCCGGCTGCAGCTCTTGTGGAAAAACGCGGCCGTACCTAACAGCGTGTACGTCGACGGGTGGGCGCACGAGAGACGAGAACGGGTTGACTCCGTCGCCGGCGTCACGGAGCCAGCCATGCAGCTAACGTGCAGGGAGACGTCCATCAGAGATCATCAGGGTGCTTCACTAATCACTACTCCATGCTGCGCACATGGCTGTGGTCTGGTTTTGATTTTCCTTGCATAGTAGATGCCGTGGTCCTCACGAACTATTGCAGATGGTCGGATGGAGACATCATCCGGGCCGGCCCCATCAACTGAAGTACCTCCGTGGACATTATAAGGCCAGTCTTAATGGAGAATTTTATAGGAGTTTTATGGACATTAAATACACTGTCACATCAGTAGTTTTGCTGACATGACAGGGTAATTTAGAGGGGGTTTCATAGGATATGAGGGGAGTTTCATCACCATAAAACCCCTGTGGCACAGTTACCTAGTTTACAGTCTAGATAACTGTGTCCATAAAACCCTCACTGAGACTGGCCTAACGGACGTGCGTGCTCAAATAATGCCATGGCAGCAAGGGCGTATATGGTCATACACATGGCCACATGGGGACTAATAAGGCATGGTTACTGCTACTACTGATGGACGACTCGTCTCGATCGACCTCTGAGGCTCTGATGAAATCATCCATGGATGATGCATGTGTAGGTGAACTGATAAACTCCGGCCTCGCCGCAGTGCGTGCGCCTGACCTTTCTCGTCGAGTCGTACGTCGTCGGTCATGTCGGTGCTGGGCCCTCCCGTCGCCTCGGCCGCCGGCGGCTAGCCTGTGCCTCCTGTAAAACTAACTTCCAGTTTTCTTTTGGTTAATTGTTGTGATGATAAATGTGTACATATAGCAGCTATAAATAAATGGAACTAATTTGTGCCGTGAATATTGGTGCATTGACAAATGGTTAGGCAGTACATCATTTCTGCTGATCCAATTAGTGCCCTTAACTATAAGTCCACATTCCCTCGTAAATTCATGCCAAGAACATACACGGAAATTAAGCTCATTAACATGAACGGCCCATCACAGCATGCATAGGAGTGATCAAAACTTACTAGGAACGGGCCAGCATAAAGCAGTGGCCGTAAACTAGTTTCCATTTTTGGACAGGGCGGACAACGACCGATGAACAACCACCAAAGAGCCTGTCATCTATAGCTTGGAGAAAAGAAAAGGGGAGGGGATTAAAAATATAGTTCTCAACTCACTTACGAGTCCGTGTCAATGTGACAAGCTTTTTTGTTAAAACCCCCGTTTCAGCGATCAAATCAAACTAAGATGGTACCAGATGAGATGAGAAGCGTGAGACGTCAATACGTCATGCATTTTTTTTTCTCTCCAGTCTCCACCATCTGAGTGCTTGCCTGCTTGGCTCCATCGAGGCGATGAACTATGGGTTCAATGCCAGTAGTTGCGGCGGTAGAGGTAGAGCACTGTGCGGGGCTAATTGTGTTGCGGTGCATGGACCACGCCTTTTAGGTTTTTATAGTATTAGCAGGTTAACGACTCGATTGTAAACTGTTACGACGTGCAAACGACCTGCCGGTGCATGTCACGTCACCGTCGTCTTGCCTTTTTGGCTTCGTTCTAACGTTCTTGGTAGTGGGCGATCAAGGTGTAAAAATGCTTCAGGTTTCCAAGCCTCACGAAAGGCGCAACTTTTTTTTTCATATGGATTTTTTTTAACTGCAAAAGAGAAACGAGTTTGCCCAGACGACGTAATCTGACAGTCATGATGGTACAAATAGACAGGGGATAATTGCACAAAAAATTAACCCTGGCAAAACTCCGCCACAAGTAGCCCTCAATCCCTCATACGGTATGTTTTCCTACAAGCTTGTCTGAATTAGTGACTGGACTTGCTGATTTATCATGATGATTGGATTGGACTTACCGCAGACGGAGTCGAGAGTTCTTCCGGCTCGCCGGGCGGCCATGTCGGTGCAGCCGAGCCTGCCGTCTCCGCTGTTTCTTGTACGGACCGGCCGCCCGGTCCGGCAGCCGACGCATGTGCGGCCGGCGGCGGGCAGACGTGCCACCAACCTCTGTGCACGGCATCGTCCTGTGACCCAGACGCCAGCTAGGACGCTAGGCGACGCTCGATAGATTCCATTCCTCAAGCTCGAAAAAGCTCCGCATGTGCCGTGCAAGTGCGCTCGTGGATTAGTACGTGGGCCTAACTGATTTCTCACGAGCTAATCATGTCGCTACCATATCAGTATATTACACACACAAACACAACCATCTTTTAACGCATGTAATCATATTGGCTCTTGGGTGATCCTTTTTTGCTGGCATCGCCCAAATGCAACAATCTATAACCCCCCTTTTTTTTAAAAAAAAACTTCTAAGTACCTTGTCCGTTCCAACATGTAAAATATAGTTATTTTTAACTACATTTACATGAAAATAGAATGCTGAAGTATTTGTTAATTTGACTAGTTCATGGGAAAAATGTTGAAAATATATAGATAGCAGCAATTAAATTGGATGCCATATGCACCTTTGTATAAGTTTAGTCCAAGTTAGAGAAGTTTAATTTTTTGATAAAACTAAAATGCCTTGTATCGCCAAACAAGCATACTACTAAGATACTGCCAAACTTTTTGAATACACTGTGCGGTATCATTGACCACGGTTAGGGACCCCTTGCTGATCCTGTGACCTAAATTCTCAGCTACATTCCTTGAAAACATCCATTTCGAGAGCTCAAGAAACTTAGTGCGCATGAGCATCCCATCACGTGGGAGGAACAGGAAAGCTGGAAGCAAGTGATCAAAGGCAGCTTATTACTAGGAACGAGCCAGCACAACACAGTGGCCGTCGAACTGTTTCCCTTTCCCATATCTGCAGAGACTGGAACTGGTCCGAATGGAGGACAGTGACGGCTGAACCACCAGCCCCATGCATCATTTCCCCGTGTACTCTAGCTGAAAAGGAAAAAAAAAAGAGATCAAAACACAATAAAATATAGTTAACAACCTACTTACAAAACAAAGTCGTGTCAATGTGACCAACGACTAGTTAAGGAGAGTGATTCCATTTCAGTAACCAATCAGCAACCTTTTTTTTTTTTTTGTGTGTATGTCGTGGGCAGATGTGGTGAGACGTCATGGACTCGTGACAGATGTTATGAAATGACACCACCACCACCACCCATGCAAAAACATGCATGCCAAACTACTGCCACAACCTTTTGTACGCCTGCCACTACCGTGCACGGCAATTTGCGTTTTTGCGTTGCATGGACCACGCCTTTTCAGGTATTGTTGCTACGGATTTTGATTTTGGGGAGCGTTGGAGGTTAACGACTCATATTATGCACTACTGCGACGTGCAAACTACTTGGGTTTAGTGGAATATGATGACGTATAAGAGTTGCAGCTTCCGGGAATGTGAAAAACTCCATGTTTCATATGCAAATCTTTGGTTGTTGAAAGTTTTCCTTTTTTCAGACATGTTCAGTCTTCAGAATGCCACACGGCTCGAAGCTGCAGATTATTGCGAAAGAACTGGTCCGAAAATTTGAAAGAATTCAGGGGAAAATGCCAGGGTTGAGTTAAAAAAACAAAGGCTGGGGACATTGCCCCTGATCTGACGGGCACGATAAATGGCTTTGCCTGTTAAGCCGTCTCCTGTCGGCCAGAACTGGCCGTGCCATCCACCTGGCGGGATCATGGCACAATTGTGTAGACATGAGGACAGATGCAATGATGCATCTGGTTCTTTTCTCTACTCCGTATCTACTACCAAAGCAGCAGTTCAGATTTCAGGATCAGATGACGATCGGTAGACAGCGGAAGTTTGGTGTAGAGGGTTCAGAAAACAGTTAAACAGATATGATAAGTCAGCGAAATAACTCATGATATTTCAGAAGAACATTTCTGCAAGCAAAGCCGAAGAACATTTCTGCAAGCAAAACCGACAAAATCACTGGTTCCGCTGATTGGTGACAGATCCATAAGTACAAAGGGCCCCTCGAAAACGGCAGGAGAAAGACTGATATTTTTGTTTTATTTTTTTTAGTCGAACAACAACATAGTAAGATTGATTTTATTGGTCTGTAGAATTATCCTGTTATTTCCTAAGTTTGTAGATGCTGCTATTGCCACCATCAGCAAGTTTAACAGTGGTCCATGCAAGTCTGAGACAAGCTCACAGAAGATACAGCCACCATGTTAGAACAGTACAGTTTACATAAGCAGGGAATCATTGCACAAAAACCCTGGGAAACTCTGCCATAAGAAGTACTGGTTGAATTCAGTAACAATCTCCAACACTATCGAATTAGGGTCTGTGCAGAGTGCCCACTGTATCTCAACTCACATGTCTGCTTCCATTATTATTCCTTGGTTCTGTTTCAAAACTAAACTCATCCAGTGTCGTTTATCCATCTTATCAACAGTGGATATCCTTACGCTCCATATTTAGGTGCTTTCCAGAGCTGAATGCCACCTCATGTAGAAAGCGCTCAGCAAGCATAGCAAGGTTCCCCACCATGCTGTTGATCACATTATACAAGACAATGGTTAGTTATAGTCATCCAGAAAACCAGATCAAAGAGGTATATTTGGCATAAGAACACAACATTAAGTTAAGCTAATCAAGCAACTGTCATGAACAAAAGTACAAATCAGAACAGAAGTATGAAGCACACATGTAAATCAACTTGAACCTTTGATCAGCAACATTCAAAATATACTCTGTATCTGTCTTTCAGTATTTCCATGTTTGAAACCTGCAAACATTGTTGCTATAGATGTTCTGAACTTCCGATGGTGCCATTTCCATCAGAAACCTCACTATGTTTGCAGATTTTTCACATTATAGTACCACAGATTTGTGTGATATAAAAACGTCAAGGAAAGCTATGTAATCACAATCAAAGAATGCAACATGTCAAGCTTAGGTGAACCCTAAACAGCAAAACCTCTTGAACACATTTATAATTCCTGCATAAAAGCTTTTGCAAGTAGCACAACAACCAAAGTTGAAACGGAGAACTTATCACAGAATAGTTAACACCCCATCAGACCTTGTTTGTTAATCAGGATTCAAGACAGATAGTGGTGAACAATTGAGTATTAGAGACAAGCGTATCCCCGCAAGAAATCAAATAATCAATGTGAACATGGCCTAATCTGAGTACACCAATCACTCAATCATGTGAACTAGTGCGATAACTTGATGACATTCTAACATTCTATACAAGTAAGCACCACATTTGTTCCAATGCTGGTCAGTACTGAATAAGAAAACAGAATTTTCATGTTTAAGTAGAACTGTCAAAAACTATAATAGAGCGCAAAGCAATGGAAATATACAAGTAGAATAGATCAGTCGCACCTTCATAAATTCTTCAAAAGAGAACCCTTTTGCCAAATCAACCCGCGTTACTCCTTCCTGCCATTGTGCTAGCAGAATAGGATGATGAAGTCTGAAAAAAAGCAGTACACAAATCTGCATAAGCCTAACAATATTATAGCAAGAAGTTCTATCTACATACTTCTATTACTGTTAGTAAGTGATAATAGATTAATTCAGGGTTAAGTGATACAAAATCTGACAACCTTATCTATACTTCCATAAAATCGGAAGCATGAGACACAATTTCACCATTATGATTAAGAGATGGCTCTTGGCTATGGATCAAGTGATTGCACATCCATTTTTCAAAGGGAATGGATGAACAGTATTATGAATTATTTATTACTAGAAACTGTGCTACATTTTACTTACACATACCCCAATGAAATCTAGAAAAACTTACAGTGGCCTAACAAGAAAGCATATTATTATACAACAAACAGAATATACTTCCAAAATTGAAAACTTAAGCTTCAATTGCATCTGCAAGTGAACTAGGGAAAAAAAATACCTGACATCCTCTAATGCATGTCCTGCTTTCATGGTATAGCTCTGGAGAGGGCGCAGTAGATTCAAGTCCGAGTCTGTTTCGGTTGAAGAGGGTAATATCGAAAACTCATCCTTATTTCCAGAAGCAGATCCATAGCTCAACATCACAGATACATGAATACGGGAAGAAATAGCTGAACCAACGGGCGCAGCTTCCATGACTGCACCAACAAATTTCTCAAGCCGATTGAGATCTGTTTTCATTCCTAATTTCCCTAACTTGCTACTTGTATTCTCCATGGCCACATGCATAAAAACTAGATCAAATTTAGATGCTTCCTGCACATTTCCATCCGAGAATCCTAGCAGACCAAACGCTCGGTTGATTACTCCAACCTCCTTAGTAACACTTGAAGAGCCCGATTGTGCGGCAAAATCATTGGTTTGGAAAACATGGAAACCAAGATTCCCAGCAAATGAGCTGACACGAGGACAATTGGTGATCATGGCAGCTTTCAGGCCCATGAATCTGAAATTTTTGAGCAGCTGCAACTGGTTAGTACTCTCACATGGACTAGCTGATGTATAGGAAGCGGAAATCACACACATCCAAGTACCCACCTCTCAGACAGCTTGGGAACTACTAGCTCCTGTGGATCTACTTGGGCCGCTTCCTGCCCAGTTTCGGCATTCTACAATGAACAGGTTTTAAGCAAGAAGAATTACACACTTATAGTATCGCAGAATCATTTCATCTAAAGACAAATGGAAAGCAGGATCTCACCTTTCGAGGGTACAGATGATCGTACACGTCGAGCAGCTGCGCCAGTTTCCAGAATCGTGATGCCATTCTCCTCGACGCCTAGGTGTAGCACAGCACCAAAGCATCAATCGGGGGAAGAACTAAGCAGCGAGAGCAGAGATGAGGGGGGCGGGAGGCGCGCTGGATCAGTACCGGTGGTGGCAGGGGAGGCCGGCGGGGAGCGGAGGGTGAGGAAGCCGCAGGATGCGAGTGAGGCGAACGCGTCGAGGCTGCTCCCTGCAGTCGCGGAGCCCGCCGGAGCAGCGAGCAGCGCGGCGTGGCCGGCGGCGTAGAGGACCAGCGCGCGGCTCGGCTTGTCCGCCATGGCCGCGCTCGCTTCCTTTCCTCTCCCTCCGCCCGCCGAGGCCGCCGCGCTTTTATTCCGCGGGCCCACACGTCGGTCTCACCCGAGCTTCCTCAACACGCGTCGCAGGACAAGGCCCACGTGTCTGTCATGCGCCCGGGATTCTTCTCACTGGGCTTCATCATGGGCCTAGAGAATGGGCTGGGCTGGGCCCATTTGTCAAATTCTAACCGCTCAACGCTGATAAATAAATATACAAAATTTAAGCGGGCAAAAAAATAGAGGAGAAAGAAAAACCCTAACCCTAGGCAAGCGCTTCCAAGCACCCCCGCCGTCTTGTCTCGGCATAAACCCCACCCGTCTCCTCCGCCGCCTCGACGCCGTGCGAAGAATCGCGGCGAGCGAGCTCCGATGGCCGGAAAAAAGAGGGCCCAGGCCGACCTCGCAGTGCTCGAGGCTGTGGCAGCCCCGGACGCCTCCCGGGACGATGCCGCCGCCGGGGAGGTGCCGGCGAAGAAGAAGAAGCTGGCTATGGAGCGGAAGAAGCAGAGGAAGGAGCTTGACAAGGAGCGCCACCGCCAAACGGCCGAATCCGACGCCGCCAAGCCGCAGCCACCGGCCCCAGAGGCTGTGGAGCCAGTGAATCCCTCGCCTGCTCCGGCGGCGGCGGCGGGGCCGGGGCTGCACATGAATGTGTTCCGGGACCTGGCATCGCCGGAGGCCTCGGTGAGGGAGACTGCGGCGGAGGCGCTGGTTGGCGAGCTTCGGGCAGTGCAGAAGGGTTATGAGAAGGGTGCGCGGAAGGGGGAGAGGGAAGCTGGTGATGGTGACGGGCCCTCGCAGATGGAGGCCGAGAAGGACGATGGGCTGGATAACTGCGCCCCGTCAGTGCGGTATGCCATCCGCCGGCTTATTCGCGGTATCTCTTCTTCTAGAGAGGTAGAAATGATTTGCAACTGGACGAGTTTAGTTTGAGCTCGATAATGTCATGCTCTGCCCTGTTGTTTTGGTTAATTCATTAACTTTGGAAGTATATCTTTGCAGTATGCAAGGCAAGGATTTGCATTGGGTCTTGCTGTTGTGCTCGAATCAATTCGTTCAATCAGGGTTGAAGCGATCATGAAGTTGATCCCCAATTTATTGGAATATTCGTCTTCGATGAAGGGACCGGTAACTTGAAAAAACTACTGTCATTATGTCTACCTGCACATCTCTGCTTCGCTATTATGATGGCAAGTTGCTCTTTTTTCTTTTTTAGGAAGCTAAGGACAATCTTTTGGGTCGCCTGTTTGGATTTGGAGCAATTGTGAGGTCTGGACGGGTTTCACGGCAGTGGATACGTGAGAAAAGCTCACCCATTGTCAAGGATTTTGTGAGTGAGGTTGTTGAACTCGGTAGCAAGAAAAGATATCTAACAGAGCCTGCAGTTGCAGTGATTCTAGATTTAGTCAGGAAGGTACATCTCTCAAGCACACACACAAACTGCTTTGTTTCATGATATGCCATTATCATAGTATCATGCACATAAGCTTAGGTTTACACAACTTGAGTAGAAACTGCAGCAATGCTGATAGTCTGTGCTAATTTGATGTTTAACATCAGCTGTCTTCTCATCCTGTTACTGTGATTTTAATTTGTATATGTGGAAATAGTGCAGGTATACAATCTCTTGTTTCTCTGTGCTATCTTGGCGCAACAAAGTCTTTATTAGATCACTGACAGGCTTAGTTGCACCACTAACCCTTGATTTGAAGTTTGAACCATTCTAATTGTTTTACAATGGTTACTCAATCGTGCAATGTTGATGGTTGGTTGAAGACTTAAATGTGTTCAATGAGTGGTTCAGGATTTTGTATTTGTTTGACTGCCAGTGATACAAACAAACATGGTTTTATATGTGCTTGTAATGATCAAGTTTCCTAACTAGTTAGCAAGATAATTTTAAACTTGAAGCAAATCATTTTGGTGAATCACGCGTGTATGTATTCATCCAGATTACTTAACAAGGTATTTTCAATGATGAACCAGTAAATGGCTGAATGTACTTGAACATATCATTTCATCTTCTAGTATCACAGTCAGAGGCATTCATATATGTAACGAAGCAAAAAAAAAAAAAAGACGAGGAAAATAAAATTGAATAGACCGTGAAGTAAAAGGGCTCATGCAAAATCAGTGAAGATAAAATAAAATGCTACCATCATACTGTCCTTTGAGGCTTTGACCATTACATTCTCTCAGTGTTTGCTGTTGGAAATGTAATATTTTGAAAATAATTTTCTGAAAAACCTGCTAATACCGTTTTCCTTATATGAACTTTAACAATTTATTGTGTTTAAAATCTCGCTCTAATTGATGTTCCACTATTGCGCCTGGCATTGCATTACATTTCTGTTATTAGCACCATTCACACAAGTTGTCTTCGATTTGGCTTTTGCTAATGGCTGTTATGTGCTTGTGACTGGCTGTTTGTCTCCTAGGCTAGATCAGCATATAGTCCTATATAACTTGCGGCTAGGGCAGTAGTGATGTTTGCATTGCATTCATCACGTAAAAATTGATCATGGAAAAAAAGAGGTTTAGGAATTAGATTTCAAGTGAACACATTTCTTGTTGGTACACTTTTACCAGTACCATTTTTCCCACTTGATTCGTTTGATATCTGCTAACATTCCTCTGTGTTGCAGTTGCCTGATGAAGCTGTTTTATCTGAGGTTCTTGAATCTCCTGGTATTCAAGACTGGTTCAACAGAGCTGATGATATTGGAGATCCAGATGCACTCTTTCTAGCTTTGAAGTTGCAGGAGAGAACAAATGTCCAGAAGGAGATATTTGGGAAGCTTCTCCCATATCCATTCACCCCTGACAACTTTTTTGCTGAACAACATCTTAAATCCATCGCCTCTTGTTTCAAGGTATTCTTTTTTAGTAAGAGTATATATGATCATCAGGAATCTCGCAATAAATCACACATTTTTCCTACTATCCAAACTTATCAAGGTGTATTTTGTAACCCGTGTTTCTTCCCTTATGCCTTTCTTATTCTTTGGTTTTGGTTTAATTTGTGCAGGAATCTGCCTTTTGTCTTCCTCGTATTCATAGTTTGTGGCTTGTTGTCACGGAAATGCTCGTTCGAGAGGCAGCATGTCAGCACGATATTAACACCAGTTCTGGCAAGAAGCACAAAAAGAATAAGAAAGCCAGTTCCTCTGAGGATACAAAAAGGAATCTGCGGAATTTCTGTGAGGTTGTAATTGAAGAATCGTTGCTGCTCTCATCCCATGACAGGAAGCATTTGGCATTTAATATACTTCTTAACCTTCTCCCAAAATTATCTCCTTCAGCTATTCAAGTAGTTCTGTCCAGCAAAGTTGTGCATGGTTTGATGGATATTTTATCAAATGAATCGTCTTGGTTGTACAATGCTGGCAAACATTTTCTGAGAGAGTTAGCAAGTGTAGTTACCCATGACAATGATCGGCGTGCTGTTGTCATTATTAACTTGCAGAAATACAGTGGTGGGAGATTTGATTCCATGACAAAAACAAAAACTGTTAAGGAGTTTATTAGCAAATTTCAAAGTGTTGAAGATTGTTTATGTCTTGTGCAAAATTTGATGGCGCTATTTGTTGATGAAGAGTCTGTTACAGATGAACCATCTGATCAAAGTCAGACAACTGATGAGAATTCAGAAATTGGTGCAACTGAAGAGCAGGGCCCTTTTGGGCAAGGGAATGTTGATCTTCTGAAGAGTTGGGTGGTGAATACAATTTCGTGTGTTTTAAAAAATATAAAGCTTACTTCTAAAGGAAATTCAGATTCTGAAATGGTCAAGTGCATCGAAGAAAAATTTCAAGTGCAGACTGAAATATTGAAATTCTTTGCAGTCCAAGGTCTGTTCTCAGCATCTTTAGGAACTGAAGTTACATCATTTGAGTTGCAAGAGAAGTTCAAATGGCCAAAGAATCCTATATCCACATCACTACGTAATGAATGCATACAGCAACTTCAGTTCTTGTTGGAGGATGCACAAAAGGATGAGGCTTTACATGTTGCTAGTGAGGCCAAGTCCAACGACTTAGGATTCTACTTTATGCGTTTCATTAACACCGTATGCAACATCCCCTCAGTTTCCCTCTTCAGAACCTTGAGCAGCAATGATGACAATGCATTCAAGAAATTGCTGGCTATAGAATCTATGCTTTTCCAAGAGGTTTGTAAATTGTTTGTCATTCTTCCTAGCTCAGTAATAAGCTGTGTTCTATTCTTTTCTCTTTTATGTTGTTAGTTGGCTACTGGATGACCTGGCTAAATAAATTATTCAAGGAACATATGTCCAGCCTGATTTTGTACGCTTGTCTATCGAATGAATGATTAACTGTAGAATCGAGGATTTGTACAGTTATCAGCGATTGTACCTTTTTGAGCCAGATATTTACTAGTGTGGTGATGGAAGACCCTGTCTTTCTTTGCAAACTGGAACATAGTAAAACAAAAACATGTGATTGAAGTGCCTGCATATTTGAATTGCTGTGGTACTCCACGTGTCATCACAGTTGATATGCATCTTTCTTTTCCGACCTTTTCCAATGCATTAAGATTGTAAGAACCAAATGCAACATCACCAAGTTAGTGCACTAATTGAATGAATTCTTTTTCCCCCATCCGGCTGGCGAGCTGCCGATCATTCTACCATCGAGTAGAAGGTGTGAAAATTTAAATGGAATCTTTCATATAGCTTGATTTGACTGTTTCTTATTTGAAAATGAAAAAAACTGTGGTTTCTCTTTTTCTTGTTATATGTTTTTTTGTGTGTTTCTTATTTAGATGTGTCAAAATTGAATGGAATCTCGTATTTCACTACAACTAGTGCTTGCACCATATATTTCTTCTCCGGTTACCATAATTAATTTCTATGGTTTCTTCTGTGTGAATAGGAAAGAAAAGCTGGACCAGGGTTAGACTCTACTAAGATGCATGTGATGCGTTATCTCCTTATTCAGTTGCTGCTACAAGTTCTTCTCCATCCAGATGAGTATTGGGAGGCTGCTGTTGATGTGACTATATGTTGCAAGAAATCCTTTCCTGCCATTGCTCAGGGTAAAAGCTCCCAGTCTGAGGAGGATGGGTCAAAGGAGTCTGATGACGAGGAGGATTCCAACGAGGAAGTATCACTGGAGTTTATGGATGTCCTTGTCCAGACTTTCCTCTCCATTTTGCCTCATGCATCTGGACCGGTGTGTTTTACCATTGAACAGGCAAGTGTTCTTTCTGTAGTTATACGGATAACTATTCGTGGAGTAAATGATGGGCATACGATGCCTTGTCTCTATTGTTTCATTTAATATCTTATGTATTCTTGAATGCATCCCTTGGCAAATGGTAGAGTTAGTATCATGTGAAAATATTAAAAATATTGTTTTACTGATGTGCTAGTCATGTCCTTTCTTTGAAACGGCAGGTTTTTCGTGTGTTCTGTGATGATATTACAGACACTGGTCTCCTTGATATGTTGAGAGTTGTGAAGATAGATTTGAAAGGTCATCGTCAAACTGATAGTGATGATGAAGATGATGGTCGTGTTGATATCGAAGATGACGATGATGAAACTGTAATGGAAGATGCAGAGGTTGGTGAGATTGATGATGTTGCAGATGATTCTGGTGAGGATACAGAAGATGATTCAGCTGATGAAGGTGATGCGGATCAAGATGATTCGAAAGAAGCAGTTTCTAATGAGGCAAAAGATGGAAATAAAGGAGTAGCTACTAAAGATGGGGATGATTCAGATGATTCAGATGGCATGGATGATGATGCTATGTTCCGTATTGATCCTTACATTGCAAGGATATTCAAGGAACGCAATCTTCCTGGTAGTGAGAGTAGGCAGTCTCAACTTATGCGATTCAAGCTTCGCGTGCTTACGTTACTTGATATATATCTTCAGAGGAATCCAGGTATGTTCTAATTAGTCCTTCCTAGTTACTACTGTTCTCTTTTTCAGTCTTAGATGTTGGTAGATGCTGAAGGGTAGTCGTTAAAGACTTGAACTTGTATTGATCGTGTGATTTATATTGAATTGTAGCCTAGAGATAATAAAAACAGAATTGGCAGTTGCTGAATTATATCTCGCAGCTTCTGTTCTTTTGCTTCTTACAACCTTTTATCACCTCTACAGGGCAAATTTTGGTGCTGGATGCGTATTCCTTTTTGATGCAAGCTTTTGTGAAATCACATGGTGCTGATGGCAGTGAACAGTTCAGGCAACGAATTGGTGGTATTTTGCAGAGAAGGATATTCAAAGGAAAGGAATATCCAGAAGGCAACGGCATTGAATTTGGCAAACTTGAAAACTTGTTGGAGAGAGCTCTAAGATTGGCATCTCGCTCAAGATATAGCGCAATTGCTTCTGTTGCCCAGAATGCAACATTCTGGATTCTGAAGATCATCAATTCGATGAATTGTTCCGAAGAGCAACTAGCAAGTGTGGTTGACAAGTTCCGCTCTAGCTTGAATGACTATGACAGGAAGAAATCACGACTGAAGCTTGGTTTTGTGAAGGAGGTTGTTCGGAGGAATCCTTGGATAGGGCAGGAGCTTTTTGGTTTTGTCCTACAGAAGGTCGAGAACACGAGCGCTGAATACCGGAGAAACCAATTGTTGGAGTTGGTGGACTGCATACTGAAATCGTGGGTTGGTGATGCATCAGAGGTGTTGATGAACCATTTGGCACAGCTGTGTGAGTTGATACAGGAAATTCTTTCAAACATTCCCAAGAACAAGTCCCGCCGCAAGGAAGTACGTAACTTCTGCATTGGGATCTTGCAAACGGTGATGAAGCTTAATCTCAAAGAACAGTTTCAGAATGCACTGAATCCTGAAACTCATTCCCTCTGCCAGGCGCAACTAGGAACTGCATTTGCACCCTTCAAAAAGGATTCTAAGTAAACCCAGTTCTCCACGGGCCAGGGCGCTGTAGAAGTTTTGCGATGAATTGATTTTGCTTGTAATTTCTGGATTCCATGATAGTAGTTTCGATTAAGTTAGATGGGTATCCTATCAACGGCAAGTTATTAGCAACATGTACCATTTTCTGTATCCGCATATGCGAGGATTGCGTGAATGAATGGGACAGTGTTCTGTGACCAAATTTGGCGCAGTTCTCAGTATTTTTGGGTACTCGTAGCATTTTTTCAAAAGAAGAAACAGCTTCTGGCACAATTCGTTTTTATGTAATTGGTTAGAAATGGCTCCTGACGTTATCTTAAAAGATGATACATAAACATTACAAAATTTTAGATGAATTAGTGTAGCTCGTGGTTCATTGGTAGCTTAATTCTCCTACACCGCATCCCAGCCGTTCGTCAGCGGCCGCACGAATCCCAGACGTCCAGAAGCCGCCGCGGCCGTTTCCCTCCAAAACCCCTGGCGCTGGCGGGGCCCACTGCCTCTTCCCCGCTCCCTCTCCTTGCTTTTGCGCGTCCGCCATCTCCCCCCACGCTGCTGCCGTGCCGACCAAGCCCCGAGGGTTTCGCGCCGCCTCCCTCCCCTCCTCCCCGCCGCACCGCCCCCTCCTCCTCTCCTAAGTCCTCCATTTCTGGGAGTTCTCCCCGTCGACGACCCGACGGCCGACCTCGTCGCCGCTGCTCTCCCGGCCCCATCCCCCGCAGCTCGTCTCGCCGCCTCGCCCTCCTCCTCCACCGCGCCTCCGTTCCAGGTGCACCCGTTTCCTCGAAGCTCGCTATGCGTTCCACGACCTCCCCGTCGACGCCCTGAAGGCCCGACCTCGTCGCCGCCGTTCACCTGACTCATCTCCCTTCTCCACGCAGCCCGTCTTGCCGCCTCGTGCTCTCCCCTCCACCGCGCCGCCGCTCCAGGCTCCGGGTACAGACGTAGCCTCCCCGGGTAGCCCCGACGGCCCGATCTCGTCGCCGCCGCTCACCCGCCCCATCTCCACGCAGCACGTCGACGTCGCGCGGCCTCGCTCTTCCCCCACTACACCACGCCGCCGTTCCAGGTACAGCCACTGCCTCGAAGATTGCCTCGCGTTCCGGCGTGCTTTTCTTTGTGGTATCGGGGTTTCGAGATGAATTTTATTTTGGAAACTTCTATACGCGAATCTGAGTTCTCAATTACTTAGTGATTACTAATCTACTAGTTATTAGCTTGCTTCAATTTCAGTAGCTAACTTGACGAGCTCGTTGATTAGCTAGCGTTGGCGCACTGGTGGAAACCCAAATTCCTGACAAATCGACGGGGAAATAACAAAAACACATAGGGAAAAAATGTTAAACCACGCCATGTATGGAAATGTATTCGCATCTTTTTTTTTGTGGATTTAAATATCATTTTTGTAACACTTGCGTCTCAGACACTTGTAATTCAAATGTATGAATGTATTCACGTATGTTTTTCATTTAAATATAATTTTCGTAACACTTGTGTCACTTGTGTCTTCTGATGCGATTTGCTAAAATACTCCCAAATGACCGTGGACGGTAGATTTAATGCTTATTATATGTATTCTGAATCTAAAGTATGGAAATATATTTCTAATATTAGATTTAATTTCCACACATACTTGTATCACCCTATTATGTTTGACTAATAAGTAGCATGTAAGTATTTTGACTCCATAACGTGGTGGACGTGCGTGGCCGTGTAACATTTTTTCTCTTGAAACGTGATGCATCCCAATTCCCAACGTGCATACCCCTGCTGTAACGAAATCTGACCCTTGTATATCGTGATGCAACTGTATCAGATCTAATCCAACTAGTCATTCTTGGCTTTAATAATTATTTTTTATCCCTTAAAAAACAAGGGCTAAGAGGTAAGAGAAGGTAGTATTGAGTACTGTAGAATGACCCAATTCTAATAGATAGAAACAAATACAATGACTTATGTTTTCTGTATCATTTTTCAATGCCATAGGGGTACTACCATGGCAGCGGAAGGAGAAGCTGGAAGCAGCACAGCTGCAAGCCAGGGACTGGAACAGGATAGGTAAAACACATGCTTATAGCAATCTTCATGTTAACTGTTATTTGTGAAATGGAAACATGATCTCGTGGTCATATGTATTTCTCTTCATGTACAATTTCATTGATCGATGCATAATTTGTGTGTACTGTAGGTCATATTTTGGTCACCTGACAGGGAGATATTTGACCACGTACAACACCTGGAGAGTTGAGCATCACCCACCGCAGACCAGAGCGGAGTACGCACAAACTGTAGAGAGAAGCCAGACAGCCACATGCGCACGACTCGCTGCAACACACTATCAAGTCGAAAAGGTACATCATTGTCTTTCTTGTAGGGTTAATTATATCCACACCAATACAACCTTCGAATTTTTAGATCACACCATTACTTCTCGACTAATAGGAGGAAAAGAGGCCATTACAATTTTACTAGAGATATGCCATTATATATGTATTTGATGTGGTTGGACCCAGGCCACCTGCAGGCGTACACATACAATTTGTATTTCCATATTGACGACACTACCCTTGTCCTCTCCTCTCACTTATTTGTGAGGCCCGCACATCTGCTTAGGCCTTGTTTAGTTCCCCAACTTTCCACCAACTTGCGCACTCACAACCGTGCCCCTCTCACAGAAAACGCCAACTTATCACCAACCTCCGCCAACTTGGCACTAACTTTTTGAACTAAAAAGCCCTTGTCCCCCAGCTCATCTCCCTCCCTCCCGAGTTCATCTTCCTGAGCCCATCTTCCCCAAGTTGAACTCCAGTCCTCCGGAGCGCATGTAGCCATGTACCACACGCTGCTCGGCCTCCCAGTGAGCAACTCCAGCCGCCAACAGAGACTGCGACGACGGCAGCGCGAGGTGGAGCACGGATCCGGGAGGAGCGAAGCGGCAGAGACATATGACGCTTAGGCACGGCTAGTGCTGCCGCGACAACGACGCAAGGGGTGGGAACGGCGCCTGGAGGAGCGAAGCGGTTGAGACGTAGTACGACGCTGGGGCACGGCGGCGACGGCGGCGATGCTCTACGACACACGCTGCCGAACGAGCGTGGGGTCATCCTCGAGCTCTGTCAGCACCAATCTCCATGGCACAAAAGAGATGATGAATTTCGGAAGAAGATGGAAGAAGGGGCTGACAATATGGCCCCACATGCCATTGAGGTAGAGTAGGAGATGGTGCAGGGATGGAAATGCTCCAGTGGTCCCTTCTCAAAAAATTGCACACATCTCAAAGCACATTTAACTGAATAATTCGTTTAATATTTGGGAATAACTTGGCCCGGCCCCAACCCAGTCCATTCAGCCCAAATCGATGAGTATTCTTCCGAGCCAAGTGCATGATTCTAGTCTCCTATCATCACATCACCCATCAGACCTTGCATCACTAGCTGATCGTATGCATATTAGTGATGAATAAACTTGTACGAGTACTGGTCATATTTATGGATAGAGAGAACCGGTTGGAAGCTGTAAGCTCTCTGCCATGGCGACACCCTCAGAACATCCTCAACTCCTCGTACCAGAACGACTGAAGTTGTTGGCCGGCATGACCGCAACATTACGATATATTTGTGGTAAATTGGACTTAGATGGATAAGGATAGGCTGGGCTAGGGTTGAGAGTATTGTAAAATAAAAAAGTAATTTAGTAAAGCCGCTGTGATTCATGCTAACTTTTAAGAAGGGACTACCGGGGCATTTCTCTATTTTTTTTTACCATAGAAAGATATATGTGAAAGGTTAGGTGGGTACAACGGAATCAAAGACGTATATAATGACATATCTCCAAAGATACATATGACCTCTTTTCTGTTGTGCGAGAAGTAATGGTGTGACAAAAAAATGTGAACGTTATAATGGCGTGGATCCAATTAATCTTTTCTTTTATGTGTCTAATGGTTGGATAAACATGATATACGGTACGGTAGCATATGCATAAATCGCTACCACGTACTAACACGAGGTATACAGGATGTGTGTCTCCGCGAAGTCACTGGCATTGATAGTCATGTATTTGAGCGGAGATGGATTGGGGGTCCCGAAGATACGTGGCTTTGTTTCCATGGCAATTTCAGTGCTCTGCTGGACGGCCACAAGATTTTCTTCTTCACAGAACTTGTCGGGACAAACTCCCCTCAATTTGTCACTACTTGTGTCAGGCTCAATCCGGGTACATGTACGTATATAAAGCGAAGACATTATATATACATGCATACCATGCATATTGACATTGTTTTTTTCAATATACGTACTTATGTCAGATATACGCGTGAATGTGTTGCAGGTTATTCGCTTAAGAACTGCCACTTCTGCACGGGCTTGTGGCACCCTGTGGGGGGCAATTTCCTTGGCTACAGGTAGCGCCTGCCGGGCCTGCACAATCAACCTCATCCGAGCCCAAAGCCCCCAATTCGGACACGCACGAGGTAGTTGATCAAAATGGCTGGTGAAATGTAAGTAGAAAGGAGAACAGGAGGAAGTAGACATATGCACTAATCAGAACTGCGTACTCTCCGTATAGGCCGTACCCAGTTCTGCGACGCTTGTTCTTCTGGTCGTTATTATTGGCACGTTAGCAGCTCCGGTATCCCAATCTTTTCCCTATACTTAGTTCTTGGTGTGTGTATAAAGTATATATACCATTTGTTTGGAGAATGCTCTTTCCGGTGGAAACATATATTATATATAGAAGAGGGGGTAATGATTTAAGTGCTTTTGTTTCGAAGCTGTGTTTTTCAATTCCATTATCACAAATAGTAAGTCATGGAAATTTTCAATGCTTTATCCAGTCACAGATAAGTGTTTTAATATTTGTATATCAAAGGAGGCGTTATTGTACAACACCACATCATATATTCATGTCCAAAACATGATGAAAATGCACACGCTTTGTTCGATATATCTTAACTATGTGTGTTTCCAACTAGTTAATACATTTGGTGATATAATAAACCTTCTGATCCAACTTAGGAATATGACGAGGAGGGCTCTAGAGCAACACGTATCTGTGTTCTATATGGCCCCTGGGACGGTATATAAGGCTAATTGATCCCAATAAATAGTATCATGCATATTAAATAGGTGTCGCATATAGGATTCCTTTTTTATTGACATACCAAATAATTAATCAAAAGGGATATAGGTTTTTCATAAAATCATGTCGTGTACAAAATCCTGTGTGATGGTCCACTTTCAAAACACAACACCACATTAGGTAGTAATCAGAGTGATTCTAAGAAACAGCAAAAAGGTGCCACACATTGGAGAGATACTCTCTCTACATGCATGTCATTTCTATAACACGGCAACTTCGACACAGCGTCATGGACTGATGGTGCTCTGGACTAGCCTAATAACCGATCCTACATACAAAGTGGATCGGCAAAAGTTTTATTGGTAGGAAAATAGAGCTTCATTGGCTAAATAATAGGGTTAATTGGATACACGTCGTGCTGAAGTGGTGCGGGCGGTTTGTGTTCTGCTGCAGCGCTACGGACCCAACTGGAGACTTGCTTGGAGCTGTACTGCGGCCGAGAGAAACACGAAGGCAAATCATCCGACTGCTTGCAAGTGCGTGGAGAGCTCGAGGAGCTCGGAGCTGATGCAGCCTGACGCTCTGTTCATCATGTGGAAGATGCAGCGATGGGTTTGTAGCTGATTTTTGCAGCAGCAGACAGCTTCCTTCATCCTTATTCCTTTGGAACACTGTGCTTGCAAAGAGCTTTGAGGTAACCATGTGGAACTGCTAAACACAACAATGCTTCAGTATTTATCCTTCTTTTTATATTCAGTAACTCCATCTTTGTGTGTTATGTAGTTCTTTTCAGTGTCAAATTATTTTTAGTACTTTTCTTTTCCTTCAGTAGTTCTTTTTTCCTTTTAATATTTTATCCTTCAAGTTCCACGGCCGAACACCATGGTAATAGTATTTTAGAAATTATCCTAATCTCATCTTCAGTAACTCTCTAGCTTAGCAGCAACCCCAAGCTTTCAACGATCCATCCTTTACTATGTTATGGATTTGTGTTTGCATGGCATGTAGTTCATGGATTGTTCCTTTTTTCCCCATAGGATCACTAAATTCAAATTCCAATGGTTGGCAACTGCCAAACCCATGCATTCTACATATAAGTTGCTTTCAGTAGTTTTGTGTCACCATTTTTAGCAATAGGTTTGTGGGATAGGACAATGTTTTTTTCCATTGGTGGAAGCTGCGTCTTCTCTGAAACTCTCTTCTAACCTCTGTATTTCGCCGCCACTGGCCAAGCTTATGATCAATAGTCCATCCCATCAGACTACTGAATGCGAATACAACGGATTAAAATTTTACTTTTGATTCAGTATTCCTCCTATTCAGTATTTAAAATGAGAGCAAGTATTCCTCCTACTGCCCTGTTTAGTTTAGGTAGAAGTAAAGTTTTTTTAGATGAATAGTATGTTGGGAAGCGTGTTTAGTGATTGTGAATATTATTGTTGAAGACTTCTATTTTTTCAGTATTTTAAAAGCTCTTTCTTTCAGTAGTCTGATGTAGCTCTTTTATTCACTTTATGGTACTTCAGTAGTTCATCTTATTATAGTAATTTTTAAAATTATTAAGTAGTTCATCTTATACAGCCAATATTTTCTTACATTGCACTTTTAGTAGTGTTAGATTTTCTTGGTTCAGTAACTTCAATGATAGAGATTATTCAGCCAGTATTTTCTTCGGTAAGTATTATTACTTTACCATTGATGTGCATTTACCAAGTTCAGTAATATTTCCCTTCAGTAATTCACAATTTTTCTCTTCTGTTCAGTTTTTTTGTAGGGAGAGGCGGTGGCTGGCTGCTGGTTTCCTTCCTCTCCCAGATCCGGTAGCGCGCGAACGCCGAGGGCGAGTCGGGTCTGGGGCGGCGCGGTGGCGAGCTGACAAGGGCGCAGCGCGATTCCCCGGCGAGAAGGCACGCGGTGCGGCGGTGGTCGGATCGGCGGGAAACGCGGGCGCGCGTGCACGCGCGGTCGGCGGGGCGCGAGGCAGCGGCGCTGCATTGGCAGGCAGAGCGGGCGTTGGTGATGCGGCAGCTGCAGTTTGGTGCGACGCGGCGTGCGAGTGCTTTGTGCTAAGAACATCAGGAGAACAAGTTTGACATATGGTTGAATGATACAGCTAGGATATGGCAGACTTGGGCTGAATTATGGTTGAATGATACAGTTTGGCATATTACATATGGCTGAATTATTGCTTTATCTTGAGTTACTAAATTACTTATGATATGTGTTACAGACTTACTGAATTTTGTACTGAATGTCTGCACACCGGCTGTTAGGAAGTGCAAAATGAATTGCTCCGGCAGGCTATTGGGGTAAAAATGATCGAGGTCTTGTCTAATGATTGACGAATTGCTCCACCTGCTGTAGCACCAACTGCTGATTGAGAAATGTAAATTCATTACTATCATTGTTAATCATTACTGAAAATATAAAATATAAATTCTTGGGAATATATTATTGGCTTTTAGATATGAAATACTGTATGACTCGCAGCTTCTTCATTACTGACAGGTGATAGAAAACTACTAGATTATTGACTAACTGAGCCGGTCAAGGTCAGTGCTAGAATTACTAAATTACTGAAGAAGCCATCCAAATGGAAACTCCCCGAGGAACCCATGCAAAAAAAAAATGCTCATTAGCGTGAATAAGATCGTACTGGGTTGACGTGAGATAAGTGTAGGTTGTAGTTCTAGAGGTGTGCGTTGATGTGGTGTGAGTGTGAATTCAGATACTACTACAACTTGTATACTAGAAGTCCAAGTTAAAAAATGCACATTAGCAACACAACCATCACTCCTGTGGATGAAACACAACACGGTCAACAGAATAACAAAAACTCCAAACTGCCGCTGTCGCACCGCCAACGCCCGCTCTACCTGCCAATGCAGCGCCGCTGCCTCGCGCCCCGCCGACCGCGCGTGCACGCGCGCCCGCGTTTCCCGCCGATCCGACCACCGCCGCACCGCGTGCCTTCTCGCCGGGGAATCGCGCTGCGCCCTTGTCCGCTCGCCACCGCGCCGCCCTTGTCCGCTCGCCACCGCTGCCTCCGTCGTTTTTGTGCCGGCGGCCAGATCAACCAAGCGAATGATCAGGAAGCAAACCAGTTAATTGGCGAGAAGATCCGTATCCTGGTATATTATTTTTACCATTATGTATTTCAAATTGTGTTCACGTGTACTTTGCCAGCTAGAGTTTAGATGCGTATAAATTTCTGGATAGCAATGATCCCGTAGTAATGGACTCAAGTGAAGAAGCCAGCTACGAGGATGATGATGATATGCTGGAGGAAGAGCAGGTTTGTAAGGTACGACGGTGAAGCTGTTATTCCAACCGCTCGCGCCTCCAGGCTCCTCCGCCGCCTGGGCACCGCTCGCGCCCTGCTCCTGCTCCTCGGACCTCGAGCCCTACCATGCGCTTGTGCTGCTGCCGCACGTGAGCATCAACGACGACGACGCCGTGCCCGAGCACCGGCCCGCGCGAGAGCCTGAGCTCGACCCCACGCCAGATGCCACACCACACCACACCACATTGCGCCTTGGGCATGCTACACGAGCGCGGGTGGCCGTCGCGGCCTTGCGGGGCCTAGCCTAATGCGGGAGCCACGATGACAGTAGCCTCGATGCCTCCGTGGCCTGGCCAAGACTAATCCAGCCATCCAGGCCAGGACAAAACCAATCTAAAGATTTCGAACGCTCTGGCATTCACACAATCACACGCACGTATTCCGTGCCTGGCTGTGAGTTGGTGAGGTTGCTCGTTGGGAGGCCGAGCCACACGTGGTACATGTGCCGAGCTCGGGCAGGATGGAGGAAGATGAGCTGGGGAAGGAGACGATGTGCGAGTCGGAGCTGTGCATGGAAGGAGCTGCGACGGCCGTTGCGGGGCTGCACACAGACGCGGTGCCGGCGACGGAGCTGCTCACGGACGTAGAGGATAGATGGATTGAGGTAGCAGAAGGGGTGGAGAAGGGGATGATGATACGTGAGGTGGCAGCGAGATTGGAGGAGGAGATATGGGAGTGAGGTGTCAGCGAAATGGAGGAGGAGATACGGAAAGGGCATTTTGGAACCCATCCACCCTCCGTCTTCCCTCCCCTTCCCACTGGGTCCCTCGTCTCGTTCCTCTCCCGCGTCGGAGGGGCGGGGAAGCCCTGGCCGTTCGCCTTCAATTTCCGGTGATTCGGCGTCGAGGACGCGCCGCCCCCGGCTCTGGCCTCGAGGAAAGCACGGAATTCGCCTGCGATTCGGTAGTCGAGGGCGCGCCGTCCCAGCTCTCTGTCCGCCGTCGCTGGCCTCGAGGAAGATCTGATTCGACCGTCCAGGACGCGCGCCCCACACCCCAGTGTCCAGCTCGCGTCTGGCCCGTCGACGGCATCGAGCACCCAGCCCCGTGCCGCGCTTCGAAACATTATCGCCTAGCACCAACTTCCGTCCTGCATGTAAGGTGAGCATGTGGTCTCTCTCGTGGTCCAACCCCATCCTGATTCCTGACTAGTTTTGGTGAACAAAAGCCTCGGTCTGTAATGATCCATTATCCGCATTTTAGGCTTCGGCAAATTGTTAAAATTGAACTGACTCTGTACAGTTGATATAGTCCGTAGCCCAGATGTTGCTCATATATATAGCCAATATAGGAGTACATGTTACTGATGGCATAACGATTCTACTCACCCACTTTGTGTACTTGGTACATTTACATTCCAAATTGTTCAGGTATGGCGTCAATTTCGAAGTAAACGAGGCTCGGGAAAGGTGGACGTGGAGGCGACAAGTTATGGATGACGAGAGAACAAGATTTTGTCAAGCCTACAAGTTCAAGGGAAATGGTACGGTTTACCGAATATTTGAGTTATTACGTACCCTTTGACAATCTAGAGGAGTGACCTTCCACCGGATACTTCGACGTTAAGATAGTGTCAGAATTCATTATCTTCTGGTTCAGTACTTCTAAAAGGTCCTTTTCAAGTTCAGATTTGTTGGTTGCCGCTCCAGAACCATTAAGGTTCGCAATTTCCTTGCAATTACAAAACTTTCAGCCTCTCCAGCCTGCCTCCTTGGAGTCCTGGCTTGAGTCCTTCCAAGGGCTATCGTCAGTTGCTGTGCTGTGTTGTTGCACTAGGTGGAGCATATGGTTTTCAATATTATTCAGACAACTGATGATAGTACTTATCATATTTGTCCTTCATTCTCTTGCCCATCTCTATTCACAATTGGTCTTCACTACCCATCCAGCTGTTAATTCGGGTTTGGTCTTTGGTATCAGGTTTTTTTTTGCC